>JARQOD010000743.1:0-57878 GCA_033576555.1 Oophaga sylvatica
TCATGCCTGAAGCTCCGCTCCGAACCCCGGGCTGGAGCCGCTGTCAGTGTCATGTATAGTGTACAGTTCCTATAGCGTCTTGTGCTTGGGTGCGAGGAAAACACAGGAGACATAGGTTGAAATGAAATGACTTGTATTACTTCATACAAGCATGCTGAAAAGTTCACACAGTTTGCAGGAACAGCGACAGGAGACACAGCAGGCCAGAGTAACTTCAAGCACTACAATAAATCTCCAAAGCAGGTTCAGGATCTCTTCTCTGTACCGTACTTCCTCTGCAAACATGGATTCACCAAACAGCAGGTTTCCAGAGTCCAAAAGTGTTCCAAGGTTCCTCAGTAGGGAATAGCTGGAGTACAAGTCCAAGGTTTCCAGAAGTCAGGTCACAGACTGACTGAGGCTTGATTCAGGAGCACTGATTGTTCAGCTGAGGCTGCTTAAGAAGCAAGAGGGAAGAATCAGGGCGGGAACATGAAAACTGGAAACTCCATATTAACTGAGGGCAAGAGCTGCAGAAAGACAGAAAGCAAAATGGCCGACGGAAAACTGAGTTTCAAGGAACATGTCAACAGAGACAAAGAACCTTACATTACTCCCCCCTTAGGGACAACCTCCGGATGACCTCAGACCAGGCTTGTCAGGGTACCTCTGATGAAACTGGCGGAGCAGGCGAGGAGCATTTACATTATTGACTGGTTCCCATGAGTTGTCCTCCACTGGGTAGCCCTGCCATTTAATCAAATATTGCAACTGATTTCTGTATAGCCTGGAATCTAGAATCCTTTCCACCATAAATTCTTCCTGACCATCGACCAGCACTGGGTCAGGGCAAGGAGAAGAACGTCCAGGAAACGTATTGGGTGTTGCAGCCTTTAGTAGGGATACATGAAAGACAGGGTGGATTCTCATAGTTCTGGGCAGTTGAAGACGACAAGCAACAGCACTTATAATCTTATTGATCTTATAAGGTCCAATGTACTTATGTCCCAATTTAGACGATGGAATCTTTAATTTAAGATTTCTGGTTGACAGCCAGACCAAATCTCCTACCTTGAAAGCTGGTGCAGGTTTACGAAATTTATCTGCTGCTTTCTTGTACCTTTCCTGAGCCAATTCTAGATTTTCTTTTAGAAGATCCATATTCTTTTGTAAAGAAGTGATTCTTTCAGCCACTGCCGGCAAGGGCGTATCTATGGGAAATCGAGGAAGAATGTTAGGATGATAACCTAGATTGGAGTAAAAAGGAGACTGCTTAGTGGAGGCGCTCTGAGAGTTGTTATAAGAGAACTCAGCCAGTGGAAGTAGATCCACCCAATCATCCTGTAGGTGGCAGATAAAACAGCGGAGATACTGCTCCAGGGTCTGATTGGTTCGTTCTGTCTGTCCATTAGTCTGGGGATGAAAAGCAGAAGAAAGGTTTACTTTAATGTCCAATGCTGCACAGAAATTTTGCCAAAACCTTGAAGTGAATTGCACCCCCCGATCCGAAATGACCTCATCCGGTACTCCATGTAAGCGAAACACATTCTTAATCATCAAGTCTGATGTCTGTTTTGCAGTGGGTAAGCCGACACAAGGGATAAAATGAGCTGCCTTTGTTAGACGGTCAACCACCACTAGAATGGTGTTCTTCCCTTGAGAGGTTGGTAACTCCACAATGAAGTCCATAGAAATGGATCCCCACGGGCGGGACGGGGTGGGAAGAGGTTGCAACAGACCAGTTGGTGAGGAGCGAGGTGTTTTGCATCTTGCACAGACTTCACATGAAGTGACATAGTTTAAGACATCTTTCCTGTAAGTGGGCCACCAAAAGAAACGAGAAAGAAATTCTTGTGTCTTTAGAATTCCCCTATGCCCGGCTATCTTGGAATCGTGGATGAGTTGCAATACTTTCAATCTGACTGTTTCAGGTATATACAGACGTTGTCCCTGAATCCACACACCATTCTTAAAGACAAGACTTACGTCCCTTGGGGGTTGAGCCAACAAAGAATCCGCATGGTATGCTTCCTTGATGTCCTTAAGTAGGTCTTGATTATGAATCACTCCCAGGAATCTAGAGTCAGGAAGAATAGTCTTAGGAGGAGTAAGTGGACGTGTCTCTGCTGAATGAATCCTAGAGAGTGCATCAGCCTTTCCATTGCACGATCCTGGTCTATAAGAAATGACAAAATTAAATTGGTTTAGGAAAAGATTACAGCGAGCCTGGCGAGGAGTCAGGCACTTAGCCGACCTGATAAATTCAAGGTTACGATGGTCTGTCAGGACGACTATTTGCTGTGCAGCTCCCTGAAGAAGGTGTCTCCATTCCTTGAAGGCGGCAATAATGGCCAACAATTCTCTATTGCCCACATCGTAGTTCCTCTCAGCCGAAGACAACTGCTGGGAAAAGAAGGCACAGGGATGCAAGACATTCTTCTCACCTGTTCTCTGAGAGAGTATAGCTCCAACGGCACAGTCTGAAGCATCTACCTCTATTATGAAGGCAAGCTCGGGGTTGGGATGTACTAAGATAGGTGCGGTGGTAAATTTATCCTTTAAACAGGAAAATGCTTCCTGAGCTTGCGGGGTCCAGGAGAACCTAGACTGTTTCCGGGTAAGTTGGGTGATAGGTGACACTACCTCAGAAAAATTCTTAATGAAACGTCTATAGAAGTTGGCAAACCCGATGAAACGCTGCACCTCCTTCACATTTCTAGGAATTGGCCAATCCTTGATGGCTTGGGTCTTGCTTCCATCCATACTAATCCCTTGCGTAGATAGTACATACCCCAGAAATTGAATTTCGGTCCTATGGAATTCACATTTTTCAAGTTTGATGTAGAGATGGTTTTGTCTTAGGCGTTCTAAGACCATTCTCACATGTCCATGATGTTCCTCTGTGGAGTTAGAAAAAATTAGAATATCATCCAGATAAATCACCACAAATGTATCTAGGAGATCCCTGAAGATATCATTCACGAAGTGTTGGAAAGTGGCTGGGGCGGTACTCAGACCAAAAGGCATAACTAGATATTCAAAGTGTCCATAGCGTGACCTGAAAGCAGTCTTCCATTCATCCCCAGGTCTAATACGGACCAAGTTATAGGCCCCACGGAGATCCAGTTTAGAGAAAATTTTGGCATGCCGCACTCTCTCCAACAACTCAGGGATTAAAGGCAATGGATAACGGTTTCTAATAGTAACCTTATTGAGTTCCCTATAGTCTATGCAGGGTCTCAGAGATCCATCTTTCTTCTTCACAAAGAAGATGGGTGCACCTGCGGGAGATGAAGAGGGGCGTATGAAGCCCTTGGCTAAATTTTCGTCTATATAATCCTTCAAAGCTTTTAGCTCGGGCCCCGCTAGGGGGTAGATCTTACCAAAAGGTATCTTGGCTCCAGGCAATAATTCAATTGGACAATCATATTGACGGTGAGGAGGAAGCTAATCAGCGTTCTTCTTGTCACATAAATCCACATAGTCCTGGTATACAGCTGGTAGTTCAGGGACTGACATGGTTCCTTTAGGAACAGAGCAAGCTGAAACTCCTTGACTCATCTGTTTCTCCGGAAAGTGTAATTCCTTGGTCTCCCAGTTAATCGTAGGATTCTGCGCCTGCAGCCATGGTAGCCCTAGAATAATGGGAAAGTGGGGAGAAGAGATAAGCAAAAAAGACATTTTCTCCTGATGATCTTTACCCATAAGGACCCTCAACGGCTCTGTTTCTTGATCCACTGGTCCAGAAGTCAGTAGAGAGCCATCCACAGTCTCCATCTGTACTGGAGTAGCCTTCTTCACTGAACGTATCCCCTGTTTCAGAGCAAAGGAGATATCCATAAAATTTCCACTTGCTCCTGAGTCGATCATAGCAGAGCTAGACACCCAGACTGAGTCAACCCAGAGTTTGATGGAAAGGAAGCAATGAGAACTGTTTCTTTTACAACTCAGCTGGGACACTGCTGAGGAAACTTGAAAAATTGCAGCGTTTATACCGTCATCGTCCCCAGAACTAACAGAGTTTAAGTCCGAGAAATCAAGATCTCTTGCAGCAGATCTCTCTGGAGCCTGAGGCTCGGACATGACAGAGCTCCTCTCGCAACACTCACAGTGAATGACTGCTGCAGTAGTCTTACGAGAACGGCTGGGGCAGTTTATAATGAAGTGCCCTGACTTACCACAGTAGAAACATAGATTTTCCTTTATACAATGTTCTTTGCGTGCATCACTAACCCGTCTTTGTAAAGAGTCCACCTGCATGGGTTCAGGTTCTGGTTCCCTTGTGATCCTACTCAAAGGTTCCTTAGCTGAGGAGGGAGGTAGTAAAAGGTTAGTGCGATTATTTTCGAACCATCTCTCTTGTCTGCGTTCAGTCAGACGAGCATCAATACGGATACAATAGTTAATAAAGTCACCTAACGCAGTGGGAGGGTCGGCACGAGCAAGTTCATCCTTAATCAGTGGAGACAACCCTTTCCGAAAAATAGATTTTTTAGCGGAAGTGTCCCAAGTGGTATCAAGAGCCCATCTCCTGAAATCCAGGGCATATTCGGCTACTGAACACTTACCTTGGCGCAAAGTTAACATGGCTGCTTCAGCTGTTGCACCTCGATTGGGGTCATCAAACACCTGCCCCATGGCTGAAATAAAAGCATCAAGGTGATTCAAACAATCATCCTCAGTCTCAATCAGAGGGTTTGCCCACATCAAAGCCTTATTGGTAAGCAACATGATTATAGTAAGCACTTTGGATCGTTCAGTGGGAAATTGTGAAGCATGTGCAGAGAAAAATAAATTGCATTGATTAATAAATCCCCTGAATTTCTCACGTTCACCGCCAAAACGAAAAGGAGGTAATTTGGGGATCCCAGAACTCGGGGTTATGGCAGGAGCCTGGGCTCGTTCCTCTAGAGCCTCAATCCTGGCTCGCAATTCCTGGGTAGTCTGTCCAAACACTTGCAAATTATGATTAGTGAGGTCCTGTAGGCTTGCAAAACGGGTTTTTAAAGTCTGTACATCTGAAAGGATTGTATCAGTCACTCCGCAAAGTTCCTTTATGCGGGCCTCCATCTTCCAGATCTTTTAAGGCAGAAGTGCTGGAAGGAGAAGAGGAAAGGAAAAAAAAAAAAACAATAGTGTTTACCTGTGGTAACACTCCAGAGTAAAATTTTAAGGGAATGCGCTCACCTGGAATGGTTGTGAGAAGTCACAACCACTGTCATCACATAAGGTATTAAACGGACATCTGATATCCACAGTCACAGCAGACACGGCTTTCCCAGACCCAGCAGACACTAAACATTGGCTCCTGAATCTTGTCATGTATAGTGTACAGTTCCTATAGCGTCTTGTGCTTGGGTGCGAGGAAAACACAGGAGACACAGGTTGATATGAAATGACTTGTATTGCTTCATACAAACATGCTGAAAAGTTCACACAGTTTGCAGGAACAGCGACAGGAGACACAGCAGGCCAGAGTAACTTCAAGCACTACAATAAATCTCCAAAGCAGGTTCAGGATCTCTTCTCTGTACCGTACTTCCTCTGCAAACATGGATTCACCAAACAGCAGGTTTCCAGAGTCCAAAAGTGTTCCAAGGTTCCTCAGTAGGGAATAGCTGGAGTACAAGTCCAAGGTTTCCAGGAGTCAGGTCACAGACTGACTGAGGCTTGATTCAGGAGCACTGATTGTTCAGCTGAAGCTGCTTAAGAAGCAAGAGGGAAGAATCAGGGCGGGAACATGAAAACTGGAAACTCCATATTAACTGAGGGCAAGAGCTGCAGAAAGACAGAAAGCAAAATGGCCGACGGAAAACTGAGTTTCAAGGAACATGTCAACAGAGACAAAGAACCTTACAGTCAGGGACAGAGCAGCGCTTGCTTACGCGCGAGCACGGCTCTGTCCCAGACAGCGGCTCCAGCCCGGGGTTCGGAGCGGAGGTTCAGGTATGAAACTCCGCTCTGTACCTGAGCGGGCAGGTACGGGCCGGATTGTGGTGAGAATATCCAGTCGGATATTCCGCCGCTAATCCAGCCAGTGTGCACGGACCCTTACAAAACAAAAATTCTAAATATTCATCAACTTTTTTCCAGATATTCCAAGCACATCAACTGGGGATCGGGCTCATGCAGTTATGTTGCCTCGTGACCATCCTCCTGGTCGTGGACAGAAAAAATCAGCAAAACGTCCCAGAAATGAAAGAACAACAGATAACGATGGCGGCGAAGGTAATGCAACAACAAACACCAGAGAAGGCGAATCTGAAGGAATACTAGTTTCAGCGGATGGTATTCAATGGAAACCTGTTGAAATTGGAGAACACTTGCCTGGTAGGCGTGACAGCCAAAATATTCTTCGAGAAGCACCTGGCCCTACAGGATACGCCAGAAGAAATATCATTATCGATAGTCCTTTGAGCGCATGGCGTTTATTTTTTGATTCATATATATTGACACATATAAAGAACTGTACGCTTGCAGAAGCATGCAGGAACAATAATTTACAGTTTACTCTATCTGATGAGGAGCTAGATGCATTCATTGCGATATTCTATGCTCGTGGAATATCTGGCACGAACCGTCACTCGATTAGCAGTATTTGGTGTAATGACTGGGGAATACCGTTTTGCAAAGCGACAATGTCTAGGGACCGCTTTGTTGAAATTATGAGGTTTCTCAGATTTGATGAGAAATCTACTCGATCGGAGAGACTGCAAACGGACAAGTTTGCTCTATTTTCTACTGTGTGGGACAGGTTTATTGAAAATTGTATTGCGTGTTACAAACCTGGCCCATACATAACGGTGGATGAGCAACTTTTCCCAAGCAAAACTAGGTGTCCATTCACGCAGTACATGCCTTCCAAACCAGATAAATATGGCCACAAATATTGGCTAGCTGTTGATAAGGAGAGCAAATATCTGGCAAATGGCTTCCCTTATCTAGGCAAAGATGACACACGCCGTGCTGAGGACCGTTTAGCTGACCATGTGGTAATGAAGTTATTGGACCCGTTTTTGAAAAAAGGTCGCAATGTTACAACCGATAATTATTTTACTTCAGTAAAATTAGCTAAACAGCTAAAAAGCAAAGGAACAACCATCGTGGGAACACTGAACAAGATAAGGCGAGAAGTGCCTAAAGAAATAAAATCCATGAAAGAGGAATTGTACAACACTAAAGTGTTTAGAAATGAAGACAATTTTACACTTACAGTATATCAAGGAAAGCCCAACAAAAATGTTGTCATTTTGAGTTCCGTCCATCCAGATGTTGTTGTTGCGTCTGATTCCGCTAAAAAAACTCCAGAAACGGTAAAGTTTTACAATGAAACAAAATATGGAGTAGATGTAGTGGATCAGATGGCACGAAAATATACCACACAAACATGCACAAGGAGATGGCCTGTTCATGCATTTGAAAATGCCTTAGACTTTGTGGGTATAAATGCATGGTTAATATTCAATGAGATAACCCACCAAAAAATGTCACGCAAGGCATTTTTGCAAACGCTTGTGAGAGAGTTGAGTGGTCCTTATGTCACAAATAGGGAAAAGGGTTCCACGTCCCAAGTTTCTACATGCTCAGAAGTGATGGTTCAAACAAAATTTTGCCAGATCAAAGAAAAGTGCAAGAAAAATAGATCTGTCGGCAATTGTAAGACTTGTGGTAAGTCTTTGTGTGGGCAATGTACTGCCATAAATCAAAGGCAATGCCTAAAATGCGAAACACCAAATGTTTAGAAGGTGAATTCTGCACCATATTTTCATTTTTATGCTCCTCCACCTACATTTTCTCTGCTTTTTGTTCTTCAGTTGTTTATATGTGTGCACTTGAATAAAAAAAAATGTTTGAAAAACGTCTATTATAATTATTGTTATTTTCTGTAGAAAAATAAGAAAAGCAGAAAAAAAACAATCAAAAGCATTACTGTTGGATCTCACAATAATAATACATTACAAAAAATATAATTATTAATAAATAACCACAAATGAAACTCTAAAAATAAACGAAAACAAGCAAGGAGTCAAAATGACTCCTTTCAGTAGTTCTAGCGGGGTCACGAGTCCAGTAGTCCTAGTGTTAATAATTTCCATGATCTTATAAGGTCCAATGAACCTTGGCTTAAATTTTGGAGATGCAACTTTCATAGGGATATTTCTTGAGGACAACCAAACCAAGTCCCCCACTTTAAAACGAGGACCATCAGTCCTTTGCCAGTTGAAAAACCGCTGTGCCTTCTCTTGAGAGAGAGACAACCTCTCCACTACCTGGTCCCAAATCTGCTGCATACGCTCCACAATAGTCAACCCCCGGACAGACGGAAGCCTCCACCTGTCCTGAAGAAAATCGAGGAGAAACCCAGAATTGTAGAAAAATGGAGACATCAAGGTGGCAGAGCTAGCCCTATTATTAAGAGCAAACTCAGCCAAAGGCAAAAAAGAGACCCAGTCATCTTGATCAGCAGACACAAAACATCTCAAATAAGTCTCCAAGGTCTGGTTTGTTCTCTTGGTTTGTCCATTGGTCTGAGGGTGAAATGCAGAGGAGAAAGATAACTGAACATCAAGTTTAGAACAAAATGTCCTCCAAAATCTGGAAACAAACTGGACTTCTCTGTCAGACACAATGTTCTCCGGAATGCCATGTAACCGAACCACGTGCTGAAAGAACAAAGGTACCAATTCGGAGGAGGAAGGCAACTTAGGTAATGGTACAAGATGTATCATTTTGGAAAACCTATCACAGATTACCCAGATAATGGTCATTCTCTGAGAGACAGGGAGGTCGGAAATAAAATCCATAGCAATATGGGTCCATGGCCTCTTGGGTACAGGTAATGGCATTAACAAACCACTAGAGCGAGAGCAAGGCTTGGAACGAGAGCAAGTCCCACAGGACTGCACAAAGTCCCTGATGTCACGAGACAAAGTAGGCCACAAAAAGGACCAACTCACCAAGTCTCTGGTACCAAAAATCCCGGGATGACCAGCCAATGCGGAACAATGAATCTCAGACATCACTCTTCTTCCACTGGTCTGGGACAAACAATTTCACAACAGGGCAGCGCTCAGGTTTATCCTCCTGACACCCCTCCAGAGCCAGTCTCAAATTGGGCGAGATGGCGGAAAGAACTACACCCTCTTTCAAAATAACAGCAGGATCAGATAACTCAGGAGAATCCGCAAAGAAACTCCTCGAGAGGGCATCCGCCTTAACATTCTTAGTGCCCGGAAGAAAAGAAACCACAAAATTGAAACGTGTGAAAAACAAGGCCCACCTGGCCTGTCTAGGATTAAGTTGCTTGGCTGATTCAAGATAAACCAGGTTCTTATGGTCCGTGAGGACCACCACCTGATGTTTGGCTCCTTCCAGCCAATGTCTCCACTCTTCAAAAGCCCACTTCATGGCCAATAACTCCCAATTACCCACGTCATAATTACGTTCAGTTTGAGAAAATTTTCGAGAGAAAAAGGCACAAGGGTTACTCTTAGAGGTCTCTGGATCTCTTTGGGACAAAACGGCACCTGCCCCAATCTCAGAGGCATCAACCTCCACCTGAAACGGCAGAGAAACATCAGGCTGCTGTAGAACAGGAGCAGAAATGAATCTCTGCTTAAGTTCCTGAAACGCAGAAACTGCCTCAGGAGGCCAATTCACCACATCAGAACCCTTTTTGGTTAAATCAGTCAATGGTTTAACAATACCGGAGAAATTACCAATAAATTTACGATAAAAATTGGCAAAACCCAAAAATCTCTGAAGAGCCTTCAATGACGTAGGTTGAACTCAATCACAGATGGCCTGAACCTTGACCGGGTCCATTTCAATAACAGACGGAGATAAAATGAATCCCAGAAATGAGACCTTCTGTACGCTAAAAAGACACTTTGATCCCTTAACATACAGTGCATTCTCTCTCAAAATCTGGAACACAGTCCGAACATGTTTCACATGAGAGTCCCAGTCGTTGGAAAAAATTAAGATATCATCCAAATAAACGATCAGAAATTTATCCACAAAATCCCTGAAAACATCATTCATGAAGGATTGGAAGATGGAAGGGGCATTAGTAAGCCCAAAAGGCATCACTAGGTACTCAAATTGCCCCTCAAATCAAGGGTAACGGATATTGATATTTAGCAGTGATCTTATTCAGGAGGCGATAATCAATACACGGCCTCAATGAATCCTCCTTTTTGGCCACAAAGAAAAAACCGGCGCCCAAGGGTGAAGAGGATGGTCTGATATGACCCTTCTCCAAAGACTCCTTGATATAAGATCGCATAGCATCGTGTTCTGGTACAGATAAATTAAAAAGGCGACCTTTAGGAAATTTACCACCAGGCACTAACTCAATAGCGCAATCATAGCTCCTGTGAGGAGGTAAGGATGCAGACTTACTTTCACTAGACACATCAGAAAATTCAGTCAAAAAGTCAGGGACATCCTGAGACTGGGGAGAGGCAGAAAAAACAGGAGTGTCAGTAATAACACATTGGCAGCCCCAACTGGTCACAGACACAGAGTTCCAATCCAAAACAGGATTATGAGTCTGTAACCAAGGGAAACTCAGTACAATAATGTCATGCAGATTATGCAGCACCAGAAATTTGCAACTCTCCTGATGATCTGGTTCAACCCTCATTATCACCTGAGTAGAAAACTGGGGTTTATTCTCCGCAAAGGGGTAGAATCAATGCCCAGTAAAGGAATAGACTTCCGCAGGGGTATCATGGGAAACCCACAACGTTTGGCAAAGTCAAAATTCATCAGGTTAATAGCAGCTCCTGAATCAAGAAAAGCCTGAGCCGAAAATGTGGACAGGGAGCAAATCAGGGTAACAGTCAACAGAAATTTAGTCTGAGCACTACGCAAGACAACTGAGCGCGCAAAACGTCTTCCCGCTTAGGCAGACAGAAATAGCATGGGAAGCGACTCCACAGTAGAAACATAGCCCATTGCACTTACGAAACTCATGACGCTGAGCCCCAGAAGTCACTCTCTCACACTGCATGGGCTCAGGAGCTGGCTCACAAGGCAACACCATCTCACGCATACCTCTGTGCTCCCGTAAACGTCTGTCAATTTGAATAGCCAAAGACATAGAATCATTGAGACCAGAGGGAACAGGGAATCCCATCATAACGTTCTTTACATTTTCTGACAGACCCTTCCGAAAAAGGGCTGCCAAAGCATCAACTGTTATGAACTGCTACAAGCACTAAGGAAAGATAGGAATTCTGTCCCTACAATAGAACTAAGCTGGATCCCTACGATGTAACGGGGAACCTGATCCTGCGACCAGACCCGCTAAAGTCCTCAGCTAGTCTGAACGAAGACCTATAGTTGCGAGGAAGGAGTCCCTACAAGATCTAGGGACTGGGAGAAAAGGTGGACACCTCCTAACAGAAATTGTAGCAGGGATAATTAAACAGAAAACAAATTACTTCGAGATCCTAAGATCAAGCAAAACTGACTGAGAAAGGCACCTAAGCACCCGGCTAGCTTAAGAGTAGATAATACAATGAAGTCCAGCAAAGCCAGAAGGGCGGAGCCAGACTAAATAGGGAAAAAAGGTAATGTGACCAGCAAACTGAAACAAAACCTAACAAGAGGGTTCTAACAGTACCCTCCCTTCTAAGAGGATCCTCCGGATCCCCTAGGACTTAGTCTTATCCGGAAACCTCTTGTGAAACGCTCTGACAAGTCTAGACGCAGAAACATCATCCGCCCTCACCCATGAATTAACCTCCGGTCCATAACCCTTCCAAGCGACGAGGTACTGCAAACTCCCTCTATACCGTCTAGAATTTAGGATGCGGGAAATCTCATATTGCCCGTCCTCCACCACCAGGGGAACAGTGGCCGAGACGTCTCCATCTGAGACCTCAGCTTTTTTCAAGAGAGAAACATGAAACACCGGATTAATCTTCCAGGAGGTAGAAAGCTCCAACTTAACAGCAGATTGGTTAATAACCTGAAGCACCTTAAAGGGCCCTACAAACTTGGGACCCAATTTCTTAGACGGAATCCTCAAGCGCAGATTCTTAGAGGACAACCAAACCATGTCACCAATAGCAAACAAAACCTCTTGTCGTTTTCTATCAAAATACACTTTGGATCTTTTGTTAGCCTCCTGAAGATTACCACGCACATCAGTCCAAACTCTCTGCAACACACCAGAAAAATTCTCCTCTTCAGGTACAGCCGATCACAACTTGGAAAATGACCCAAACGACGGATGTCTCCCAGTACAACAAAAAAAAAGGCGAACAACCAGCAGAAGCGGATGTATGGTTGTTAAGAGCAAACTCAGCAAGTGGCAGAAACTCAGACCACCCCTCTTGATTATCAGTCACAAAACAACGCAAGAACTGCTCAACATCCTGGTTTTTCCTTTCTGTCTGACCATTAGACTCAGGATGATATCCGGATGAAAACGACAAATGAACTCCCAACCTGTCACAAAAGGCGCGCCAAAAACGAGCCACAAACTGAGGTCCCCTATCAGAAACAATGTCAGTAGGAACGCCATGTAGTCTGACAATTTCCTTGACAAAGGCCTTAGCGAGAGTCTTAACGCAGGGCAGTTTGATGAAAGGAACCAAGTGACACATCTTGCTAAAAATGTCCACGACCACCCAGATGACAGTGAAACCCTCAGAGGGGCGAAGGTCAGTAATAAAGTCCATAGCCAAATGTGTCCAAGGTGCACTAGGGATCTCCAGAGGGCAAAGCAACCCCGCAGCAGGAGTATGAAAAGACTTAGATCTAGCACACACAGTGCATTGACGCACCCACTTAATGACTTCCTTTTGCCATCCAGGCCACCAAAAGCTGCGACCCACAAGTCTCTTGGTCTCAGAGATTCCAGGATGACCTGCCAACCGAGAGTCATGACATTCAACAAACAAATCTCTCCTCAGGGTACCAGGCACAAACAACCTCACATGGGGAGTGTTAGATGGGGCATTCTCCTGTGCTTTAAGAATCTCATCTTCCAACACGGAGTCCAAAACAGCAATAACAACCCCCTCTTGCAAAATGTTTTCCTCTTCCTCAGTACCCACCATAGGAGAAAAGCTGCGAGACAAAGCATCAGCTTTAACATTTTAAGTACCTGGGATGTAAGTAACGGTAAAATTAAACCGTGAGAAAAACAGTGCCCACCTAGCCTGACGGGCATTCAAGCGTTTGGCAGCATCAAGGTAGACCAGATTTTTATGATCGGTGAAGACTTGAACGGGAAATTCCGCTCCCTCCAAAAAATGATGCCAGTATTCAAATGCAAGTTTAATTGCCAACAATTCCCGATTACCAATATCATAATTTAGTTCAGACTCAGAAAATTTCTTTGAAAAAAAAGCACAGGGATGTACTCCATCCGTCTTTTCTGAGACAACACCGCGCCGACCCCCACAGAAGAAGCATCAACCTCAACCAAAAATGGTTTAGTCACATCAGGCTGCGTAAGGATGGGAGCAGAGCTGAACCTCTCCTTTAGCAACACAAAAGCCTCAATGGCCTCAGTAGTCCACTGAACCGCATCAGCACCTTTCCTGGTGAGATCGTTCAGAGGTTTGGCAATCACAGAAAATTTTTTAATGAATTTTCTATAATAATTGGCGAACCCCAAAAACCTCTGTATTGATTTCACACCAATAGGTCTAGGCCAATCCTGCACAGCTTGCAATTTCACCGGGTCCATCTCAAAACCTTCACTGATGACAATGTAGCCCAAAAAACTAAGTCTCTGTACAGCGAACTCACATTTTTCTAGTTTGGCAAAAAGTGAATTATCACTCAGTAACTGTAATACTTCACTCACACTCCTCCAATGAGACTCCAAATCCGGTGAATAAATCAAAATGTCATCCAAATACACAACCACACTTCTGCCGATCAAAGGTCTAAGGATGTCATTAATAAGATTCTGAAAAAATGCCGGAGCACTGGAAATCCCAAAAGGCATAACCAGATTCTCAAAATGACCCAGTGGAGTGTTAAACGCAGTCTTCCATTCATCCCCCTCCTTCATGCGCAACAAATTGTATGCCCCTCGAAGATCAATTTTCGAGAACCACTTGGCCCCCACTAACTGGTTAAACAAATCAGGAATCAATGGCAGTGGGTAAGGATTGCGTACAGTAATCTTATTAATCTCACGAAAGTCTAGACAAGGCCGTAAACCGCCGTCCTTTTTTTTAACAAAAAAAAATCCAACCGCCACAGGAGATTTGGAAGGCCTAATGTGACCGGCGGCCAAGCTTGTCTGTATGTATTCCTCCAAAGCCTTTCTCTCAGGAATAGTCAAATTAAATAAACGACTTTTAGGAAGAGTTGCTCCAGGACAAATTCAATTGCACAATCATATTCTCTATGAGGAGGCAATACCTGCTATTCCTTATCAGAAAAAACTTTCCAAAAATCCTGAATAGGTACAGGTAACTCCCCCTTAACTACAGCAGCAATACGCCCGTTACAACACTTGTCATAACAATTAGGACTCCAGGACTTAATTTCATTGGTAGACCAATCCAGTACCGGATTGTGCAATTTTAACCAAGGTAACCCCAAAATCACCGGTGAAGGCAAATTATTCAAAACTACCAAATCCAAATTCTCTTGATGAACACCATTAATAGTAAGAGGAAATTCACAGATATGGTGAGTAACATTTTTCAAGGGAGAACCATCCACAGAAACCACATTAATAGTGGAAGACAGAAGTTTGGGTTTTAATTTTAGTTTTTCCAAAAATTTCCCATCAATCACATTGAGAGTTGAACCACAATCCACAAATACACGAAACTCCATTAATTCCTCCTCAACAGCAGTGGTAGCAGAAAGAAAGACACCTTTATTGTTTAAACAAGCTATACGGGAGAAACTGACCTCATTTTTTTTTCTCTCTTTATTCATTCGAAGCGCACAGTTCTTAATAAAATGCTTAGATTTGCCACAATAGAAACACAAACCTTCAGCTAATCTGCGGTCTTTTTCCCGAGAGTGAGGTGCCATTGCTCCAATTTCCATCGGCTCTGCAATGTCAGTACAGTCCCTCTCCAGACTTGGAGCTGACAAGGCAGATTTACTCTCATTAACCCTTTCACGCAGTCTCCTATCCACCCGTACGGCTAATTGCATAGCCTCTTGCAAGTTACCAGGTATAGGATAAGCAATCAGCAAATCTTTAACCCTTTCACTTAACCCTGCAAGAAATAAACTTTTCAAAGCTGAATCGCTCCACCCCACCTGAGTGGACCACCTTCGGAAGTGAGTACAATATTTTTCCACATTACCTGATCCCTGTCTCAAACGTCTCAATTCTGTCTCAGCTGATGAAACACGATCAGGATCGTCATACAATAACCCCAAAGCAAAAAAAAAAACTATCCACTGATCTAAAGCATGGATCACTAGGCTGCAGAGAAAAGGCCCAGTCCTGAGTTTCTTTGCGCAAAAGTGACATTATGAACCCTATACGCTGTGATTCATCACCAGAGGATCTGGATCTCAAACGAAAATACAACAAGCAAGCATTTTTAAAAGAAAAAAAATCTTGTTGTTCACCAAAAAATAAATCAGGCAAACGTACCTTTGGCTCCACGAAATGTGCTCCAGAACAACTACCACGTGTTGCTGGATCTCAGCCACCTCCAGAGAGAGTCCCCGCAGGCGTTGAGCCAAATCCTGAACCGACACCATGATGGAAACAGAAAATCTTTCCTTAGAGATTTTTTTTTCTTGGCTGGACTTACTGTTATGAACTGCTACAAGCACTAAGGAAAGATAAAAGGTATCAACCACTGAGGACTCTCAAGTCTAAATATTTTTCTAAGGAAAGATAGGAATTCTGTCCCTACAATAGAACTAAGCTGGATCCCTACGATGTAACGGGGAACCTGATCCTGCGACCAGACCCGCTAATGTCCTCAGCTAGTCTGAACGAAGACCTATAGTTGCGAGGAAGGAATCCCTACAAGATCTAGGGACTGGGAGAAAAGGTGGACACCTCCTAACAGAAATTGTAGCAGGGATAATTAAACAGAAAACAAATTACTTCGAGATCCTAAGATCAAGCAAAACTGACTGAGAAAGGCACCTAAGCACCCGGCTAGCTTAAGAGTAGATAATACAATGAAGTCCAGCAAAGCCAGAAGGGCGGAGCCAGACTAAATAGGGAAAAAAGGTCATGTGACCAGCAAACTGAAACAAAACCTAACAAGAGGGTTCTAACATCATCATTCCATTTGGTCAGGACTGCCCACTTTCGAAATTTCTGACATTACAGCTCAGCTTCTTCACGACCCTGATTTAATGCCAACAAGGTCTTTTCAGCTTGATCAGTGACATTAGGTTCATCGTACAATAAGCCCAGAGCCTGAAAAAATACATCAACATCATTCAAAACAGGATCCCCAAGTGTCATGGAAAAAGCTCAATCCTGAGGGTCGCCGCGCAGCAGAGAGATGACAATTTGAACCTGCTGTGCTGCGTTCCCTGAGGACTTAGGCTTTAAGGCAAAAAACAACTTACAGTTATTTTTGAAATTCAGAAATTTAGACCGATCCCCCAAAATAAATCTGGTATGAGGATCCTAGGTTCCACCACCGGCAACCTAGCAAGATAGGTAGCAATACTCCGAACCTCAGTGGCAAGCTGCTCCACACGGCCAGACAACTGTGCAAACTCCATTGAGGGAAAAAAAAATTCCTCCTCAGCACCCAGAGAAAAAGAGGGAAAAAATGCAACAAGCAGAAAAAAAAAATTCTGACCACTCCCTTTTTTCTTTTTCCTTTATACTATTTTTCCCTTCTGTTAGTACCATATAATTTTCAGTTTGGCTGGTAATACTGTTATGTTTCGGTAACTGAGGAGAAATTGCAAAAATAGCAATACACCAGAGAGGCTGGAAACTATTGGATTGCAGTACCCTAAACTAACCGCCACACTAGAAGTAGCGGTGGAGCGTACCTATGGTGATCCTAGACGGCTCGTCACAGCCGGAGAGATAGCTACACCTAAAGGCAGAAAGATGAAAGCTATCTGCCCCGTAGCAGAACCCCCAAAGAAATAGGAAGCCCTGTTATGTTACGGTAGCTGAGGAGTGCAGGCAAAAAAGGAAATACACCAGAGCAGTTGGAATCTATGAGATTGCAGTACCCTGACTAACCACCACAACTAGAGGCAGCCGTGGAGCGTTCCTACGTTGGTCCTAGACGCCTCGTCACAGCCTGAGAAACTAACTACACCTAAAGATAGAAATAGGAAAGCTATCTGCCCCGGAGCAGAACCCCAAAGATAATAGAAAGCCCCCAAACATGTAATGGCGGTTAGACAAGAGGAAATACTGACACAGAAAGAAAATAGTATGAGCAAATGCTGGGGCCCAAACTATCTAAATAGAAAAGGACAGGAAGGGTACTTACTGCAATCCCAGAAAACCCTGAAAAACACCAACTCTACTAATTTCAAAATCACCTGAGATCACACGACCTCTACCACCTAAATTAGTTCTCTGGTGTAACAAAAACAGCAGCCACTGAAAAAACTGGAAAAAGCAAAAGTACAAAACACAGTGGCTGAACTAAACTGAGAGGGCAAAAGCCCCCGGAGGGGACCCAGAAGGCCCCCAAAGAAGTGCAGGACAAAATGCAAAAATATAGCAAAAACACAAAATAAGAAATTGTCTTATCTGATAGCAGGAGATGCAGACACGACACAGCAGGCTACAAGGGAAACTGGAAAGAAGGATTCAGACCAGAACAATTGATCACCGGCAACCCTGATGGGAAAATGATTCCCTTAAATAAGACCAATCAGTAACACCTGATTCCCAGTCCTCACAATCCTCACTAGTACCGCTTGTAACCACCAGAGAGAGGCTCTGCTCAGAACTCATCTCAAACCCATTCACAACAAAGCCCCCAAACATGTAATGGCGGTTAGACAAGAAGAAAATACGGACACAGACAGAAAATAGAATGAGCAAACGCTGGGGCCCAATCTGTCTAGATAGAAAAGCATAGGAAAGAATTCTGACTGCAACCCAAAAAAACCCTGACAAAAATACCAACACTTCTGATTAACAAAAAACCTGAGATCACACGATCTCTACCACCTAAATCCGATCTCTGGTGTAATACAGCAATTTAGCAAATAAAAAGTGACAAAGGAACAGAGCAAAAGTGCAAATACAAAATGAGCACAATTGCAGCGCCAGGCCTCAAAAAGGGGACCAGGCTGAAGTCCACTGCAAGCAGCAAACAAACAAGGAAATTCCAACCAGAGGAAATATAACAGCAAATCACTTATCTGAATGAGAGCAGGAATGCAAGCTGAGCTCCTAGCAAGACCAGGAAGAACAATTGATTACTGGCAAGGCTAAAGGGAGTTCAGGTCACTTATATCAGACCATTCAGAGCCAGCTGAAGGCCATTCAGTAATTAGTTCATTACCCTCAGCAACCACCGGAGGGAGCTCCAGCTCAGAAGTCGCCTCCAGAGTATTCACAACACTCCATATATGATGGTCCCCATATAATGTGCCATACAGTATAGGACGGTCCCCATAGAAGTAGAATGAGCCCACATATTGCTCCATACAGAATAAGAGTCGCATATAAACTCTATACAGTATATGATGGGACCCATATATTGCTCCATACAGAATGGGCTCCATATAATGATCCATACAGAATAGGCCCCATATGTGCTCCATATGATGCTCCATACCCTATAGATGCCCAAAAATAATGAACCCCATATGATTCTCCAGTATATGATGGGCCCCATATATTGCTCCATACAGAATGGCTCCATATAATGCTCCATACAGAATAGCCCCATATGTGCTCCATATGATGCTCCATACCCTATATGATGCCCCATAAATAATGAACCCCATATGATGCTCCAGTATTTGATGGACCCATGGATGATGCTCCAGTGTATGAGGGGGCCTATATAATGCTCCATATATAATGGGCCCCATTTATAATGCTCCAGTGTTAATGGGCCCCGTAAAGGGCTGCTCCAGTGTCTGATGCCCCCATTTAGAGTACTCCGTATATGTTGGGCCCCATATATAATGGTCCAGTATATGATGGGCCAATATAATGCTCCATATATAATGGGCCCCATTTAAATGCTCCAGTGTATAATGGGCCCCGTATATGCTGCTCCAGTGTCTGATGCCCCCCATTTAGAATGCTCCAGTATATGATGGGCCCCATGGATGATGCTCCAGTGTATGAAGGGCCTATATAATGCTCCATATATAATGGGCCTCATTATAATGCTCCAGTGTTGTAATGGGCCCCGTATATGCTGCTCAAGTGTCTGATGTGCCCCATTTAGATTGCTCCAGTATATGATGGGCCCCATGGATAAATGCTCCAGTGTATGATGGGCCTATATAATGCTCCATATATAATGGGCCCCATTTATAATGCTCCAGTGTTTAATGGGCCCCGTATATGCTGCTCCAGTGTCTGATGTCCCTTTTTAGAACCCACTTGTTAGGTTTTGTTTCAGTTTGCTGGTCACATGACCTTTTTTCCCTATTTAGTCTGGCTCCGCCCTTCTGGCTTTGCTGGACTTCATTGTATTATCTACTTCTAAGCTAGCCGGGTGCTTAGTGCCTTACTCTGTCAGTTTTGCTTAATCTTAGGATCTCTAATAATTTGTTTTATGTTTAATTTTCCTGCTACAATTTCTGTTAGGAGGTGTCCACCTTTCTCTCCCAGTCCCTAGATCTTGTAGGGATTCCTCCCTCGCAACTATAGGTCTTCGTTCAGACTAGCTGAGGACTTTAGCGGGTCTGGTCGCAGGATCAGGTTCCCCGTTAATCGTAGGGATCCAGCTTAGTTCTATTGTAGGGACTAGTTTTTGAGCGATACGATACCGCAAGTATCGGGTATCGGCCGATATTAGCTCTATCGGCCTTTCGATACTTAGTTCCGATATTTTCGTCTTATCGGATACCGGAATCGGGATTGTCACTGTCACTGTCAGTGTCCGTCGGTCGGGTCTGTCAGGAGTCAGCGCACTTACCTGGCAGAAGATCTCCGGCGGTCACGGGCTGGACTGCTTCATGGCCGCCATCATCTTCCCCGCGGTCACATGCAGTTTCGCGCGATAACTGCAGTGACTACTGGGTAATCCCGGCGTAAAGCAGTCAGTCCGATGACGTCACCGCCGGGGAAGCAGGTAATCAGCTGTGCTGCACCGGGATGTCAGGCTCTGCCTGTCATTGCGATGTAGCAGAGCTGGATCGTCGTGGGACTGTCGTTACTATGGACTGCGTCGGACAGGTGGTATCTGTTGGTTTGTTTTTTTCTTTTTTTACAGGAGATCGATGGCGTCGCAGGAATGAGTGTATAATAAAATTTAAAGAAAACTGTGTTGTCTCTTTTATTTCATTAAAAGACTTTTTTCTTGCTTTGTTTTTTTTATACATTTAATAACTTTGGGATTAATAATGGATCGGTGTCTTATTGACACCTCTCATTATTAACCGGCTTATTGTCACCGTGCAATCAACGGTGACATTAACCCTTTATTACCCCACTTGCCACCGCTACAGGGCAGTGGAAGCCGTAAAGTGCCACAATTGGCACATCTTTTTGATGCGCCAAATGTGGGGCTGCTGTAGCCTGGTACTATCAGGCTGTTGAGGGCCAAAATCCATGGGCCTTGACAGTCTTTTAATACCAGGCCGCAGCAGTCTGCATTTTACTTGGCTGGTTAACAAAAATAGGGGGACCCCTACGCCGTTTTTTTTTTCGAGGGGATCCCCCATTTTGTTAACCAGCCAAGCTAAGCAGACTGCTGTGGCCTGGTAATATCAGGCTTGCAAGGTCCATGGATATTGGATCCTTACCAGCCTGAAAAACCAGGCCTCAGCGGTCTGCTTCATCTGGCTGGTTAACAAAAATAGGGGGACCCCACACCAATTTTTTTCGAGGGGATCCCCTATTTTGTTAATCAGCCAAGATATGCAGACTGCTGTGGCCTGGTATTATCAGGCTGGCAAGGTCCATGGATCTTGGCTCCTTAACAGCCTGAAAATCCAGCCTCAGCGGTCTGCTTCATCTGGCTGGTTAACAAAAATAGGGGGGACCCCACGCCAATTTTTTTATTCGAAGGGAAAACCCCCATTTTTGTTAATCAGTTCCCTCTGACGTCACTGATTGTGTCCCTGGCTGACCTGAAGTGAAAGTGAAAGCAATCAATTAAGCTTTCCACTTCCCTCTCCTGTCAGCCAGGAGAGGAACTCATTTTATTTGGGGGTTTACTGTGAGGCTGCAGCATTAGCTGCGGTCCCTGCAGTAAACATTAACCCTTTCTGAAGGATTACACCGTGGGACTGACTGTGCATGGGATAGGTAAGAATAATTTTGCTTTTTTATTTTATTTTTATTACAGGTAATGGTTTTTGCAGTCAAATAAAAGATGGTCAAAAACATTGTCTTTATTTCATTAAAATGATTTTTAATTAAAGTGTGTGTGTTTTATTTTTTATTTCATGCAATAGGATTAATAATTGATAGTTGTCTAATTGACAGCTCTCAATTATAAACCTGGCTTAAGGTCAGCTTCAATTGCAATGTGGCTTTAACCCCATATTAACCCATTCGCCACCACTACAGGGCAATGGGAATAGACGGGCAAAGTGCAGAAAGGGCGAATCTAATTATAGATTTGTCTTTTCTGGGGTGTCCTGGGGCAGATGTTAGTAGCCAGGGGGGCCAAAAATAATGGTCCCTCCTGGGCTATTATTATCTGCCCCCATTCGCTGGCTTTGTCTGTCTGGTTTGCAAAAAAGGGGGAGCTCACGCATTTTTTAAACAATTTTCCCCTCATATAAATATATATACATTCATTGAATTTGTGCAAATATATATATTTTTTTTTATATTCATACACTTTAAAGATAATAGCCCTAATTAAATTTGGTTTTGTAAAAAATGCAAACCCGCCAAAAAAGAATTGGGGTGTAAAGGGGTTAACCAGCTTTTAGCCCTTTGCTACTGTTTTGCCAAAAAAATTAATCAGTTTTGTCAAAATTTCACCCTGTAGGGTTAAAAAAGTGAAATTGTAGAAAAAAACCGTTTTTTTTAAACAATTTAACCCCTTTATTAACCCCGTGTGAAATTTTGCACACTAGACTGATGTAATTTGTTTGTGCAAATTTTTTTAAAAAACGACATAAAAGACTGGTTAACCTTTCCCCCAATGTCATTTCATGGGGGGTCTTCTGTCCTTTCACAGAAGCCCTTACCCGCAATTGAATCGAGGAATTTTCAGTAGAAGTGAAAAATTACTATATGTATATATTTTAAAAGTCCCCATGAAGTATATATAAAAAAAATATAAAAATATATAAATTTTTTCTTGTTTTAATTTTTTTTTTTTAAAAGGGGAAAAAAAGTTTTTTTTATTGCAAATTTTTTTTCCCCAAATTTCAGGGGACTTCCGGGGATCGAATCGATACGACGATTTTATGATACGGCATAACATTCCGATCCATATTTTAGATATCCTTCGCTCAACACGTAGGGCAAATTCCCCCTTTTTGGGGTTTTCAGATCATAACATCCCCCTTTTAGAAGCTCCATATATAAGTCCCCCCAAATTTTTAAGCCCAGTGGTGCCCCATTTGAATGCTCCATGGGATCCCCCATGGAGTCTCAAGGTATGAGGGGGCCCAAAAACATTTCCGTGTATAATGCCCCCATATATTGCCCAAAATTAAAAAATAAATACCCCCTCCCCCCCCGGGGGTGCTCACTCTGGACTCCTCACATCCCCTATTTTAGCTTCTGCCTTGGCTTTTAGGCAAGGGTACAAATGACTCATTGCCTCTCTGACCTGAATTCCGTCGGAAAAACGGAAAGGGCACAGGGTGGGGGAGGGGTTAATATTTTCAAATGCGGGCCCCGAGCAACAGGGGGGCCCCTCGGGGTGCGCAGGGCACAGGGGGCCCCCCAAAAAACCCGGTGGGGTCTGACACGGTGGGCCCCATGTCAGAACCCCTTTTCGTATACGGGGCCCTGTGCCAGTGCCGTTGCCCAAATAATCAAAATTTTTGGGGGGGCCCAATTTTTCCGGTTTTAAAGGGTGCACTCCCCGTGGGGGGGGGGGGAGCACTTTCTGCCCAAAAAAACCCTCCCCCCCCGTCACGCAAAAACCCTGTACCTGACCTTTTGGGGGGCCAAAAATTTTTTTTTTCCCCCAAAAACATCCTCCCCCCAAAAAAACACCCCCCCATCCTCCCCCTCCTCTTTTTCCTCCACCTCTCCAGACAGTTCCCCCGAACAGACAATGCCTGACTGCCCAAGGCTTCCCCCCTTTCTCTTCCTCCTCCACTGCAACGCCCAAACCCCTTTGTCGAAAGTTGCATAGAGATGCCCTAAGTGGGGTGCCCCTTTCTTAGGGTGGGGTCATCTGCGCTTACACCCGGGGCATTTCCAAAAACCCCCAAAGGGGGTTTCAGAGTCTTTTAGCTTGACCACTGCAATCCCACAAATCCATGTCGCCCCCAAACGCTTGCCCCTACCTCCTAAAAATGCATTACACCTGCCCGTTCGACAGCCTCTCAAAACCCTTTTGCATGGTTTGGGGTTCCCCCTTTTTCAAAAATTTGATTGGGGAGCTTTTGGGGGGGGGGAGCGATCGCTGCAGCCTCCTACGACTGGAAAACTACGGGGGAGCGCGGATGTGCGGCACAGTTCGCCCCTATGGGGCGGCGTTAACTCCCATAAATTTTTGGGGAAACCCGCCCACCAGTTCAAGGGGGGACCAGGCAAGGAATTTTTCTGGTTTTGGCCCCCCGCCCTGGCCGTCACAAATTTCGGCCCCCTTTATGACTACCCGCCTGGCGCAAAATGTGATGCCCAGCCCTGACTCAGTTTCTCGTGCAAGTAGTCGGGGCCCCCACCTCGCGTTGTGTCCCCGTTTTGCCCCCAAAGGGCCCCCACTTTAAAAACCCTGACCTTACCAGGGGGGTTTTTGATGGGGGGAAAACCCCCGTGGAAAAAAAACTGGAGCTGTTTTTTTATGGGTTTGGGCGCCCCCGCCTGTGGGGGAAATTTTTTCTTTGGGGAGGAAGGGGGGTTAAAACCCCCACAGCCAACTTTTTCCCCCTACCGTGGGGTTTTTAGCCCCGCCCAAAACCCCCCCGGGGCCCCCGGGCCCCCGCATCCCCCAAATTTAAAAACCCAAATGTGCAGTGATGGCCCCCGAAGGGGGCCCCCGGCCATGCCTACTACCCCCTGCATCGTTTTTTTTAGGGGCCCCCTTTTCCCCTCAAATGATTGTTTGATTTCATGGACAAAGCATTTTTTTCATGCGGGGGGGGGGGAAAAGGGAAAAGGTTTTTTTAAAAAAATAATTCCCCCACTGGTAGGTTTTAAAGCGTGGGGCACGTAGGCCCTGAACTTTGGGGGAAAGGGGGTTTAAACCCCCAAAGGGAAAAAGGAAAACATCTCTAAGGGGGAAACATTTGGCAATGTAGTATTCAAAGCCCGTTTACCTTTGAAGGGGAAAACTTCTTTTCCCCCCTCAGAGTTTTCTGCGGGGGGAACGGGGCTTAAAAAGCTGCATAGGGGTTTTAAAAGGGGGGGGAATGGGGACTGAGAGGGGGTTGGTGATGGTGGGGGGGGTAAAACCCCGGGCTTTTTTGACCTTGCGAAACACCTAAAAAATTTTTTTTTTGGGGGGTTGGTTTCAAAACCTTTGGGTTACAGGGGGGGGGAAAAAGGGTGGGCACTGCGGGGTCCCTTTAGTCGGAGCAGGGGCAAAATTGCTCCCCGAGGTTTAAAAACCCTCCCCCCCTTCAAGTGAAAAGGTCAAAAAAGTCTAAGCATGAAAAGGTATTTAAAATTTTGGAAATTTTTCCCCCCTAAAGGCCCCCTTCCCCACTTTTAAAAAAGTTTCCCTTTTCCCATCAATGGGTTTTTGGGCCCCCAAAAAATGCCACACGGGGACTTTTCCTACTAAGGGAAAAAATTTTTTGGGGGTTTCACCCGGCAAATTTTGGGGCCTTTTGGCCCAAACTTTTCCCGCCCAAATCTTTTTTTTTTTTTTAAAACCCCTTTTTTGGGTTTCTAGGGGCCTGTCAAAAACTTTCTGCATGCCCCCCCCTTTTTTTCGGGTTTTCCCTTTCCTCTTCTGAGCTTTTTTCACCCCTTTTTCCCCCAAGGGAAAAACCAAAAAACCCGGGGAAAAAATTTGGGGATCCATCCCCCCTTTTTTCAATTTCATCTGCACCCTTCCCCTGTGCCAAATGTTAAGGGGGAAAAGTATGCAAAAAGGGGCCCCCCTGAGTTTCCTTTTAGGGCAATTCGGCCAAAAACCGGGGAGGGAAATGTTTGGGGCTCTGGGTAAATTTTCCCCGCAGAATCATCTAGCAGGGGCCCCGGGCATCATTCCCTTTTCCCTCTTATTAATTTTGGGAAAAGGGGGAAAATTTAGGATTTTAATTTAAAAACCCCCGGAAAAGGAAAAGTAAAAATTTCCCTGGGGGAAAAACCAAGGGGGTTTTGGGCCCCCCCCATCCCTTAAAATTTTTTGGGGGTTTAAGGACAAAAAAAGGGAAAGGGTTTTTTTTCCCAAAACCCGGGGGGCCTTTGCGACTCAGGCTTGCTTTTTTTTTAAAGTTCAAAAGGAGGGGAAAAACGGAGGCTTTTTTCGGAAAAAAAACCCAAAAACCCTTTCCCGATGCCCGGGTTTAAAAGGGTTTTCCCCCACCCCAAAAAAGGGAAAGGGGCCCTTAGGCCTTTTTTTTTCCAGCCCGACGCCGGGGTTTTTAAAACCCCCCCCCCCTTGGTGTAATTTTTTCCCCTTTTGGGGACCAAAAATTTTTCCCCCCATCAAATCAGTACCATCGGGCCCCCCCCCGCCCCGTCCCTTTTGGGTTTCCCCCCAAAAACCCCCATGTTTGGGGGAAAAAGTTTCCCAAAATAAAGCATTTATATCTTTTCTGTATCAGGCGTCGGGGGAAAAGGGGGAAAGGGGGGGAAAATTCCCCAAATCTCCGTCAAAAATTTTGAGGTAAAAAACAAAAACCTACGGGGGGATAGGGGTTAGCCCGAAAAAAAAAGCAGAAAAAGGGTACTGGTTTTCCCCCGATCCCAAAAGGTTTTTCAGTTTTGGGGGGTTTTTTAAAAAACTTGAAAAATTTTTCCCCCCCGTCGACACAGGGTCTCCCCAGGGTCGGGATTTTGACCAAATAAAAAAAGGGGAAAAAAAGGGGAATGAAACAGAAATACCCGGAAAAATTTTCAGTTTTTGGGGGGAAAATTGGGAAAAAACTCCGTAAATATTTCCGGGGTCAACACGGGGCCCCCACAGGCTCAGTAGGGGTTACCCAGAAAAAAAAAAAGAAAAAAAGATAATGAAAACAAAAGGGGCCCCCCCACGTAAACAGTTTAAAGGGGTAATTTTTAAATCTTGTTTTTAAATTTTTTGGGTAAAAATTTGATGCCCAAAAGGCCCCGTAAGGATTAGCCCCGAAAAAAAAAAACAAAAAAAGGGGACTGTTCACCAATTTCCAGGTTATACAGTTTTGGGGGGGGAATTTTTTTAAAATTTTTTTTTAAAAAATTTTTTTGGGGAACACAAAAAACGTCCCAGGCTCAAAAAGGTTTTTTCCCAGAATAAAAAAAGTAAAAAAAGGGGGAATGTTTTGAAGCGTATGGGTTATAAGGGGGTTGGGGAAAATTTTTAAACTCCGTAAAATTTCCGGGGAAAAAACACAGACTTCCCGGGGGCCCTTTTGGATTACCCCCAGAAATTTAAAAAACAAAAAAAATTTTTTTTTAAATTTGAAGCGTACAGCTGTTTTACAGTGGGGGGTTTAAAATTTTAAAAACTCCGTATATTTTTCCCGGGGTAAAACCCAGACCCCCCCGGGTCATTTTGGGTTTTTAAAACCCAAATTTTTAAAAGTAGAAAAAGGGGAATGTTTTGAAGCAAAAACTTTAAACGTGTTGGGGTAAAAATTTAAATTTCCCCCTATTTTTCCCAAAAATCAAACCCCGGGGGCTACCCCCCGGCTAAAAAAGGTTTTCCAGAATAAAAAAATAAAAAAAAAGGGGAAAAATAAAGCTAAGCTGTATACAGGGGGGGGGTTTAAATTTTTTTAAACTCCGTTTTAAATTTTTGGCAAAAAACGCAGACGCTCACGGGGTCAAAAAAAAGTAGACAAGAATAAAAAAAGAAAAAAAAGGAAAAAGTTTTTCCAAAAATCCCGGGGGGTTCCCCGTTTTGGGGGAAAAATTTTAAACTCCGAAAAATTTTTCCCGAGTAACCCCAAAACGCTCTTTCAGAAAAATTTAAAACCTTTTAAAAAAAAGGGGGAAAAAAAGGGGGACTTATCAGAAGATACCAAACTGAAAAAGGGGTTTTTTTTTGGGAAAAATTAAAAACTACTTTTTAAAAATTTAGGAAAACACACAAAATAGTCAGATGTATTTGTCCTTGAAAAACCCCCCGTTAAAACCCGGGATTTGTGTGGGGGACTCCCCCCCCTATACGGTGGGGGAAAAAAAAGAATTTCCTTTTAATGTCCCCCAAAAAAAAAAAAAGTAAATTGGTTTTGTAGGTGCTGAAAAAAAAACACTCTACCCGCAGGTCCCCCACAGTACAGCAAACGGGGACCCTTTTAAAAAAAACCCCTGCTGCTGCACACAAAAAAAAAATTCCCCCCCCTTTTTTTGGGGGGCACCCCAAAAAAACCGCGCTGGCACTAAGAAAACCCCCCCTTTTCCCCGCACCCCAAATGTAAAAGCACAATCGAAACACCCCAACACAAAATCATTTTTTTTTTCTCCCCAAATCTCCCCCTATGAAAACAGCAGAAAACCCTCCCTATTTTAAAATCGGCAGAAGAAAAATTTGGGGGGGGGGGGCAGGGTTTTTAAAAAAGGGCCCCCGTGCCCCCCCCAAAAAGGGGCCCAACCCTTTCAAGGGGGCCCTTTTCTAAGATTTTTTGGGGACCGCCCATGCCCCCTCTTTGGGAACGTGGAAAAACCCCTTTCTATTGGCGAAAAAAAGGGCCGAAAACAGGGGAAAACCGACCCTTGGGGGGTGGGGGCGAGACCCGCATGGCCGACCCCCAAAGCAAAAATGGGGGTTTTTTCTCCGGGAAAGTGGGTTTTTTTTTTTAAATTTTACTGACCTTTTCGCTAACTCAATTGGGGGAAAGATTTGGGGGCCGTGCGGGGTAAAAAGGGGGAAATTAGGGGGATTTTTTCCGGTGGCTCTGGGTAAAAGGGTGTGGGATATTCTTGCGTTGGTATACAGTTTTTATTCAAAACCCAGGACTCTAGAACTGAGCCCCCCTTTTCCCTTATCAATATACCCAGTTATCCATACCCAAAACGAATTCAGTAATTTTTGGAAATGTATGGCCACAGCAGCCTTTATTTAAGTACAAACAACAATTAACATAAATAACAATATATAACAATATATATATAACAATATATATATATATTACCAATAACACATCAGGGAGGAGTCCTTGAAGCTACAAAGATCATGGTGAAATTTTTAAACCAATATCTGTGAACAACATCCCACCTCTTACTCCCAGCCATTACCCCACAGGCTGGGAGCACCACATTGAGGTGTGCTGTTCACCCAACCACCTGGGGATCCGCCCACTCCGTGTGAACTCCCCTTCCACCATTCACCAGATCACCACCACATTAACTTCAAACAGTGGAGGACCCTAAACAGAGTCCCCACACAAACCAATTTCCACCAACTTCAAGGACTCTCTCCCCACCCCTTGAGCCGCCACAACGAGGGCCCATTGAAAACCTCAATGGCCCGAGACCCCCTAAGACCGCAAAAGCCATGGCCCTTTCAATACCTTCCTGAATACCTAGTGCCCACATATCTGAACCAACAGCATTCAGATGAACCCATCGGCCAACCAAAAATCCCCCTCCCCTTCTCCAAATTCCAAATTGCCGCACCGACCATTACCATTCCGAGCCATGAATGAAGACACAGCCTGTTAACCTTTATCTCGGCCTTATTGATTTTAACCAGAGACCTCATGTTCCTCCAACGTCTGCGTGGCACAATGTCAGACCAAAAAAAATGACCCCCGGATACAACACCCATAACCGCAAGCAATCCTGCTTGATATCTCGCCTAACTCACGAAAAGGATGCACGCAAGATCATTCCCCCGACATGGAGTACCAAAACATCGGGAGCACGGTCCAAGCGGGCGACGCATGAATTTCGGGCAACACCCTTCTCCACTGCATTCCTCGAAAACCGAGCCATCGCACACCGCCATAGACCGGGGAAATCCCAGTTGCCGACCACAGTCCTGACGTCGGCTTCAAACGCTCCACAGTGGACGAAGGAGTGACCAAAAATCCAAATCAGCATAGGAAGGGAACCTGAAATGAGAAAATAACACAAAACATCCCAAAAGATCACCCTAAACCAACTCCAAACTTCCCACGCAGGCCCTCAGAACAATCAAATACCACCTCGAAAAATCAAGGCCTAATATAACTCCTAAATCGATTAGAATTCCACGCCCAATACGTTGTATTGATGCGGTCCAACCCCTACCGCCGCCTCAGTCGCCGCCCCAATCCGGAATGAATGCGTCCCAAAACGAGGAATCATCGAGCCTAATGCTCGAATGGACTTTTTGAAAATGGGTTGAACTGATACCTGGACAGGCTACCGCCTCGGCATGGCCACAACAATGAGCCCCAACCCGGGGCCCAACTCCAAAACGCTGCAAACATAACACTGGACACTCGGGTACCCTGATACAATACCCAACACTACCCGACTGCCCCTCCCTCTTGATCCGTCTGGGTTTACGCAGCCAAAAACTCAACCACCCGCCGTCAATAATACATCCTTAGCCAAAAAACCCCCGCCGCCTGTCAATTCCGAACCAGCTCACCTACCGCAAAGCCCCAAAGAATGCCAACGAAAAAGCCAGACGGAATAACAGAACTTCAAAACGAGAAGAACACGTCGTGTCCAAAATAAAACCCAATCGCTCTAGCAAGCGAAGGATACGGGCGCCTCGTATCACCCAACCCTTATTTCGACGAAAACCCTTTGCCGCCTGCTGCACCAAAAAGGTCTTTGACACATCGCTAATCCCCCGCAAACGAAACCCAAAGATAGTGCTGCTAAAACCCGCGACACTTTGGCACAAGACCATCCTTCCCTCGCCCCTTGCCCCAACCAAGCCAATAAGGCCTTTGTAAATCCACCCATCCCCCAGAATGGAATTGTCATTAAAAACTCTTCCAGTTACGCCACATGCCGATAAGCCGCCCAAGTTTTTTGGAGCCAACGATGCCCTAATCAGAGACTCTGCAGACCGTAAACCACCTTCCACAACTCTCCGGGCAGGCTAGACCCTCGCACTCCGCTTCGGGGACAATGGAGCGAAAACGATCCCACTGTGAACGAGAAAGAGAATCAGCTATGTATTTTACACCCGGCACGTGCGTCGCCGTCACGTGTGCATTCAATTCCAAACATAACAAGACCAAACGTTGAAAAACTCGCACGACAGGAGGAGAGGACGCAGTAAGCCCATTAATCGTGCAAACAACTCCCATGTTGTCACAATTAAAACGCACCCTGCGATCACGAAACTCACTTCCCCATAAATGCACCGCCACCAGAATTGGAAAAATTTCCAATAATGTTATGTTCCGAACTAAGCCCTCAGCCACCCACTCTGCAGGCCAACGAGACGCACACCATTGCCCCCTGAAATAGGCTCCAAAACCAACCCCTCCGCCGCGTCCGTAAACAACTCCAACACATCACTCCCAACAACCTCGGCCATGACCAAAGAGCGCCCGTTATATCCTTCTAAGAAGGAATCCCAAACTGCCAAATCCGCCTTAAGTTCCCCAGACAAACGTATGAAGTGATGAGGGCTTTTATCCCTGCCGTAGCGCTAGCCAGCCTACGTGAAAAAACTCGCCCCATCGCATCACTCGACATGCGAAGTTCAACTTCCCTAGCAACGACTGCAAATCACGCAACGACAACTTCTTCACCCGGCGCGCTCTACCTACTTCAGCCCGTAAAGCCAACAACTTTTCCTCGGGCAATCTGAACTCCCATGCCACCGTGTCGATGACTATTCCCAAAAAACACAAACAAGAAGATGGGCCCTCAGTTTTGCCTGGCGCCAAAGGAACCCCAAAATGCTCCGCCACCCACTCAACAGTTTTCAAGATCCCATGGCAGCATGAAGAATTTGCTGGGCCTACACACAGAAAATCGTCCAAGTAATGAATAACAGATTCACAACCAGACACCTCTCGCACCACCCACTCCAAAAAAGAACTAAAAGCCTCCAAAATAAGCACATGATAAGGAACAGCCCATCGGCAAACATCTGTCAACAAAGAACTCCCCCTCCCAAAAACAACCCAGCAGCTTCAAACTATCAGGATGAACTGGCAAAAGTCGAAAAGCAGATTCAATGTCAGTCTTAGCCATAAGGGCCCCTCGACCACACTTCCTCACCCAACCGCGCAGCCTCGTCAAAAGAGGAATAAATAACCGAACAAATTTCCGGATCAATGCCATCGTTCACGACCTCCCCCCATGGGTAAGAAAGATGCTGAATAAGCCGAAACTTGTTCGGCTCCTTCTTGGGAACAACGCCCAACGGGGAAACCACTAAGTCCTGAAAAGGTGGCGACGAGAAAGGGCCCGCCATACGACCCAACAAAACCTCTTTTGCCAATTTCTCACTGACCACCTCCTTATGCAATAAAGCCGAATGCAAATTCTTAAGTACCCGCGGGATAACAAACGGAGGATGCGGGATAAAAAAACCATCCTTAAAACCATTGAACAGTAACGTCGCCTTTTCCCTGTCACCGTATCTATTTAGATAAGGGACCATCTTTTCCAAACTCACCGGAGTCTCTCCCTTGGGAATTACCACCCCCAGGCTTCTGCTTCCCTTTTTTAAAACACTTAGACGCTCCATGGGAGGCGCCATTGCAATTGGAGCAGACATGCTTAAATTTACACCCCGCCCCAAACTTACACTGGCCGTCATTAAACTGCCAGCACACCCCAAATTTGTTCCCACCTCCTTGCCTTGACCACTTCCTCCCGCTGCCCCAGCTGTATTTCCACTCTGGCCGGCGCCCCCAGTTCCCCGAGAAAGGAATGCCCAAACTTATTCTGTGCAATGACTCTCATCCACAGACCAATGTCCTTCTGATCCCAACGAATCGCCGGACGCACGGCCTTCCTTTGCCTGAACTGCTCATCATACCGCAGCCAAGCCTGTCCCCCATACACCCTATGCGCCTCCCAATAGCATCAAAATAACAAAACAAAGCCGAGCAGTTGTCTGAAGCTTTCTCCCCGATAACACTTGCTAAAATAGCAAACGCTTGTTGCCAGTTGACGAACGTCTGAGGAATTAATCGCCACCTCCGTTTCTCCTCCTCCTCCTTCTTACTATCTTCCTTTTTACTTTTATCCAAATTAAACTTCTCCAAAGGCAACAATGAGAATATTTCAACGTACTCATCCTTCCAAATACGCTCCTTAACTTCCTTCTTCAAATGAGCCCCAAGGGGCCCTCAAAACAAACATATACCTCCCCGTGAGCCCTATCATCTAAACGCACCCGACACTCCTTTTCCTTCTCTGTCTGCACCGACACAGACACCGTTCAGCACTAAGCCCTTCCTGTTCCGACACGCTCGCCACTATCTGCCCCCCAACCTGTGATCCAACCCACGCCGTCACTGGAGACGGAGAACTTATACCCTTCTCTAATCGGGATAGCAAATTCCGCACATCTACCAGCATATCCGTAACCCCGGCTACCTCGGCCACCCCCCCAACACTATTACTAACTCCCGGCCGAGCTACCCCAAACGGTGAAGAAGACAAAAATGAATGACCAACGCTTAACATAGAATTATACTCACCGGGCTGCGAGGGAGCTGTGAGCCCTCCAGCCGGATAACCTGGTTCCAAAGGTGCGTCGCCACCGCCTTGATCTGACACCACGACTCCGCTGACCTGCTCCTGACGTCCGGAAACCGCTCCGTGACTTCCAGATGAAGAAGGCCTAAACCCCATTGGGGATCCAGCCCGCTGATCCTGAAACAACATTGAAGACTGGGTCGCAGCAGCACCCGACGATGGATTAGCAGCAGCAGCCAAACCAAGCCGCCCCGCGTTCACCCCACAGCAACGGCCCTCAGATCCCTCTGTAAACCCTCCGCCTATGGGGGGTAAAAGCTGCTGACCCGTGCCGACCGATGCCACGGCCGCCGAAATTCTGAAGCCGTCCACAGAAGCAGGCTGCAGTGCAGAAAAACTGCCGCTGTGACCCCCCGACGAACCTGGAACCCCGCCGTCACCAAGGGGGAAAATTGCTGGTCTGATGAGCCGGCCGTTCCGTAATTTGACAACGCACCTGCATGACCATCCGGAACAGATAGCAATGCAAGCCGATCGCAACTGCGACCGCCCGCTGACGCAGCTCTCAAAAAACGCCCATCGCTTAGCAGCTCCAACGACGACGCATCACCGATGCTTCCTGAGGCGGGCCGCCCAGAAGGTCCCTCGCCACTGCGACCTCCCGAAGACGCAATTCTCCCGCGACGCCCGGGACATACCGGCTCCAAAGACGACGCACCCGCAGTGCGATTGGAAGCAGGTCGCACAGCAGGTGACTCAGCACTGCGACCCCCCGAGGACGCAGATCTTCCACGACGCCCGGCGCTTGGAGACACCAACGCCGACGCACCCGCGCTGCTATCTGAAACAGGCCGCAAAAAGGATCGCTCACCACTGCGACCTCCCGAGGACGCAGCTCTCGCTTGACGGCCGGCGCGCAAAGACTCCGCCCCCGACGTGCACTCGGCGGAGGAGAAGTTACCGCCGCAGGGCCTCGCTGGCTTGGTGGATTCCTCCCAGGCCGAGGCCTGCTAACGCGAGCTCCGCGCGCCGCCCGGCCTGGAGGGGCCCGTGAGGGGCTCCTGCGCCGACGCAGGGCCCGAGGAGCCTGATCCGGCGACAGTCTTTCAGGAGGCCTCACCCTTCTTGGCCGCCTCTCCCTTTGCGATGCCCCAGACGACGGACCAGAAGCTCCCTGAACGATAATCGCCACCTGCGCTTCCAGCCATCCAGGAGGCTGCGACGAGGCCACAGCCCTGAGGCGCTCGATCGCCGCGTTTGCAGACATGGTAAGTTGTACTGCGTCTTACTACTGATGGGGCAAGACAGGAACTGCCCTGGGACCGCCCCATCACTGCCTTATAAACCCCCCCCAACCACTCCCCCCCTTATTTAAATGTTCCTCCCTCATTTTAAACCCCTCCAAACCCCCGTCATGCCGGCCTCCGCCCACGCCTCTTTCTTGAGGGGAGGGAGGCTCTGCTCCGGCCATTACTAACATATGAGTAACAAAAGCTTATATTGACAGTTAGAATGAGTTAATGCAGCAAGTCAATATTTGCAGTGTTGACCCTTCTTCTTCAGGACCTCTGCAATTCTCCCTGGCATGCTCTCAATCAACTTCTGGACCAAATCCTGACTGATAGCAGTCCATTCTTGCACAATCAATGCTTTCATTTTGTCAGAATTTTTAGGTTTTTGTTTGTCCACCCGTCTCTTGATGATTGACCACAAGTTCTCAATGGGATTAAGATCTGGGGAGTTTCCAGGCCATGGACCCAAAATCTCTATGTTTTGTTCCCTCAGCCATTTAGTTATCACCTTTGCTTTATGGCAAGGTGCTCCATCATGCTGGAAAAGGCATTGTTGATCGCCAAACTGCTCTTTGAGGGTTGGGAGAAGTTGCTCTTGGAGGACATTCTGGTACCATTCTTTATTCATGGCTGTGTTTTTAGGCAAGACTGTGAGAGAACCGATTCCCTTGGCTGAGAAGCAACCCCACACATGAATGGTTTCAGGATGCTTAACAGTTGGCATGAGACAAGACTGGTGGTAGCGCTCACCTTGTCTTCTCCGAATAAGGCGTTTTCCTGATGTCCCAAACAATCGAAAAGGGGATTCATCACAGAAAATAACTTTACCCCAGACCTCAGCAGTCCACTGCCTATACCTTTTGCAGAATATCAGTCTGTCCATAATGTTTTTTCTGGAGAGAAGTGGCTTCTTTGCTGCCCTCCTTGAGACCAGGCCTTGCTCCAAGAGTCTCCGCCTCACAGTGCGTGCAGATGCACTCACACCTGCCTGCTGCCATTCCTGAGCAAGCTCTGCACTGCTGGTAGCCCGATCCCGCATCTGAAACACTTTTAAGAGATGGTCCTGGTGCATGCTGGTCTTTCTTGAGCGCCCTGAAGCCTTTTTGGCAACAATGGAACCTCTCTCCTTGAAGTTCTTGATGATGCGATAGATTGTTGACTGAGGTGCAATCTTTCTAGCTGTGATACTCTTCCCTGTTAGGCCATTTTTGTGCATTGCAATGACGACTGCACGTGTTTCTTTATAGATAACCATGGTTAACAGAAGAGAAACAATGATGCCAAGCACCAGCCTCCTTTTAAAGTGTCCAGTGGTGTCATTCTTACTTAATCATGACAGATTGATCTCCAGCCATGTCCTCATCAACACCCACACCTGTGTTAATGGAGCAATCACTGAAAAGAGGTTAGCTAGTCCTTTTAAGGCAGGGCTGCAATGATGTTGAAATGTGTTTTGAGGGATAAAGTTCATTTTCTAGCCAAATATTGACTTTGCAAGTAATTGCTGTTGAGCTGATCACTCGTTATAACATTCTGGAGTATATGCAAATTGCCATTAGAAAAAGTGAAGCAGTAGACTTTGTAAAAATTAATATTTGTGTCATTCTCAAAACTTTTGGCCATGACTGTATAAATCTGCACGCTTGAAATATAGTACCCTTTTTGGCAGAAAGTCGTCCTACCCCCCAACTGTAAGTGCACCATTGACACCTGAAACATTGGCATACATGTGTGATTTAGATTTAGAATATTTTCACTATACTACCTTGCATCTGGTGATACAGTACCCTTTTTCATCTTTTTAGATTATTGTGTAATCTATACTGAGCCTGAGAGCGTCTGTGTCTGCCTCCTGAAATATATACGGAGATTTCCAATATTTTGACTATACTATATATACCTGATATCTGCTGATACAGCACCCCTTTTTCTTCTTATTATATTCTGGTGTGATCCATACGGAGCCTGTGAGAGTCTGTCTGTTACTCCGGAAATATATACGGAGATTTACAATGACCCATAGACTGTATACAGCTGGACGCATGTGATACAGTACCCTTTTTGCCAGAAAGTACTCCTCCACCCACCACTCTAAGTGCATCATTGACAACTGGAACATTGGCTCACATGTGTGATAATTTCTTGCTGATCTGCTTTTTATATTCTTGTCTAATCCATACAGAGCCTGTGAGCGTCTTTGTCTGCCTCCTGAAATATATACGGAGATTTAGAATATTATCACTATACTATATATACCTTGTATCTGGTGATACAGTACCCCTTTTTCTTCTTATTATATTCTTGTGTAATCCATACTGAGCCTGTGAGCTTCAATGTCTGCCTCCTGAAATATATATGGAGATTTAGAATATTTTCAGTCTATTGATACAGTACCCTTTTTTCATCTTTTTATATTATTGTACAATCCATACTGAACCTGTGAGCATCAGTGTCTGCCTCCTGAAATATATATGGAGATTTAGAATATTTTCACTATACTATATATCCCTGGTATCTGCTGATACAGTACCCCTTTTTCTTCTTTTTATATTCTTGTGTAATCCATACTGAGCCTGTGAGCTTCAGTGTCTGCCTCCTGAAATATATACGGAGATTTCGAATATTTTCACTATACTACCTTGTATCTGGTGAAACAGTACCCCTTTTTTATCTTTTTAGATTATTGTGTACTCCATACTGAGCCTGAGAGCATCATTGTCTGTCTCCTGAAATATATGCAGAGATTTTGAATATTTTCACTATACTATATATACCTGGTATCTGGTGATACAGTACCCTTTTTCAGCTTTTTCAATTGTGGTCTAATCCATACTGAGCCTGTGAACGTCTGTCTGTTACTCCGGAAATTTATACGGAGATTTAAAAATTACCCCAACACTGTATACAGCTGTACACTTGTAATATATTACCCTTTTTCTACTTTTTATATTCTAGTGTAATCCATACTGAGCCTGAGAGCGTCTGTGTGTGACTCCTGAAATATATACGGAGATTTACAATTATCCCTAGACTGTATATAGCTGTACGCTTCTGATACAGTAACATATAACTGCTGGTATTTTGGGTACATTTTCACAAAAATGAGGAAGTATGGTGGAAGAGGCCGTGGACGTGGGCGTGGGGGGGCAGCTGGTACTGATGGTGGTGGTGGTGCATCTGCTGGAAGTGCCATAAGCACAATAACACCTAAGGCAGGAGGTGTTGAGCCGGCGTCATCGTCTGGCTCAAGAAGGCCTGGAAGGCTCCCTTTACTGGGAGTAGGTAAACTGCTTTTAAAGCCAGAGCATCAGGAACAGGTTTTGGCTTACATTGCCGAAACAGCCTCCAGCTCTATCGCTTCCTATTCTGAATTTTCAAAAAATGCAAGCACTGAGTCGTCAGTGCAGGCTCCAGGTCAGGAACAACACCTTTCCTTGTGTGCTTCACCCCCTACTAAAAGTGAAGGATGTGGCAGGCCACACTTCAGATTACTCCATGGAGCTCTTTTCACATACCATGCCTGGGTTATCAAGTCAAATCCTGAATTCCCCAGTCCAAGATGAATCTGACATGGAGTGCACTGATGCACAGCCACTGCTAGATGATTCTGCTGGTACATTCACCCAGAGCACTAAATTTCCCTCGCAGTCTACTGAGCCAGATTCTGACCCTGATGAAACTCAGGTGCCCCTTCCCGCATACTATACCACCTTACACGGTGACACAGAGGAAGGTGCTGATGAAATTGAAGAGGAGGTGATGGATGACCCAGTTGTTGACCCGGATTAGCATCCAGTGGGGGAAGAGGGTGCCGCTGGCAATAGCTGAGAAGAGGAGGAGGATCGCGCAGAGGTATAGACATCGCGGCTGGGTTATCTGGCAGGCCCGTAGCAGTCTAAAAAGGTGTTAAAAAAAAGAGTTGCAGGACAGCTTGGCCAGACGGTCAAATTAGCACAGCGTGCAAGGCCTGAAAATTTATACCATAATAGGAAGAGTCCAGTGTGGCACTTTTTTTAACAAAATCCTATTGATGAGGCAAAGGTTATCTGTAAGAAGTGCGGAAGGACCTTTAGCCGAGGGAAAAATCTCTGAAATTTGAATACCAGTTGCATGCTTAGACATTTAATGAACATGCACTTGCAAGCGTGGACGGAAGACTCGTGGGCGACGGCACTGGCACAGGACCCCTCATAGTACAGTACATAAGTGTCTCTGACGGTGGGAGGGCCCACTCGCCGTCAGACACACCGGAGTACTATGAGGGGCCCTGTGCCAGTGCCATCGCCCACGAGTGGGCCCCCCCTGCTTGCTCAGGGCCCCAACACTTGCAATACTTACCTCTCCCTGCTCCACCGCTGTGACGTCTTCTGCGTTTCCTGACAGTTACATTCAGCTTAGAGAGTGCGATGACGTCACGTCTGTCCGCCCTCTGCCTAAACAGTCCAAGTGCAGAGAGCTGTAACATGGCGACGCTGAGGAGTCCAGAGTAGAGCAGTGACCAGCGAGGAGAGGTATTTCATTTTTTTTAGTGTTTGGAGCAATATATGGGGAGCATTATACACTGGAGAATTATATATGGGGCCCAGCATACACTTGAGCATTAAAAATGGGGCAGATCAGACACTGGAGCAGCATCCATGGGGCCCATCATATACTGTAGCATTCTAAAAGGGGGAAAACAGACACTGGAGCAGCATTTACGGGGACCATTATACACTGGATCATTATAAATGGGGCCCATTATATATGGAGCATTATATTGGCCCATAAGACACTGAAGCATCATCCATGGGGCACATCTTATACTGGAGCATTAAGGGGAAAAACAGACACTGGAGTAGCATTTAGGGGACCATTATACAATGCAGCATTATGAATGGGGCCCATTATACAGTACAGACCAAAAGTTTGGACACATCTTCTCATTCAAAGATTTTTCTGTATTTTCATGAATGTGAAAATTGTAGAATCACGCTGAAGGCATCAAAACTATGAGTTAACACATGTAGAATTATACATTACACTTTACAAAAAAGTGTGAAACAACTGAAAATATGTCTTATATTCTAGGTCAGTGATGGCGAACCTTTTTGAGACCGAGTGCCCAAACTGCAATCTAAAACCCACTTATTTATCGCAAAGTGCCAACACGGCAATTTAACCGGAATACTGAGGTTTTAGATTAGAAAAACAACTCCATACTGTATAATCGCCACACATGATGCTCCATACTGTATAATGGCCACACATGATGCTCCATACTGTATAAAGGCCACACATGATGCTGCATGCAGTATAATGGCCCCACATGATGATGCATACAGTATAATGGCCCCACATGATGCTGCATACAGTATACTGGCCACACATGATGCTCCATACTGTATAATGGCCCCACATGATGACGCATACAGTATAATGGCCCCACATGATGACGCATACAGTATAATGGCCCCACATGATGCTGCATGAAGTATAATGGCCCCACATGATGATGCATATAGTATAATGGCCCCACATGATGCTGCATACAGTATACTGGCCACACATGATGCTCCATACTGTATAATGGCCCCATATACTGCTGCATACAGTATAATGGCCCCACATGATGCTCCATACTGAATAATGGACCCATATACTGCTGCATACAGTATAATGGCCCCACATGATGCTCCATACTGAATAATGGCCCCATATACTGCTGCATACAGTATAATGGCCCCACATGATGCTCCATACTGAATAATGGCCCCATATACTGCTGCATACAGTATAATGGCCCCACATGATGCTCCATACTGAATAATGGCCCCATATACTGCTGCATACAGTATAATGGCCCCACATGATGCTCCATACTGAATAATGGCCCCATATACTGCTGCATACAGTATAATGGCCCCACATGATGCTCCATACTGAATAATGGCCCATATACTGCTGCATACAGTATAATGGCCCCACATGATGCTCCATACTGAATAATGGCCCCATATACTGCTGCATACAGTATAATGGCCCCACATGATGCTCCATACTGAATAATGGTCCCATATACTGCTGCATACAGTATAATGGCCCCACATGATGCTCCATACTGAATAATAGCCCCATATACTGCTGCATACAGTATAATTGCCCCACATGATGCTCCATACTGAATAATGGCCTTGCATAAAAAAAAACTACTCACCTTTGCCCGTTCCAACGCTGATATCGCTTCCTCATCTATCACACACACACACACATACATACACACAGCGTCACACACACACACAGCAGCTTCACACACACACACACACACACACAGCAGCTTCACAGGCACAGCGGCCAGATTCACCTCTCCATCCGGCAGCTTCCTTCTTCTCACTTCCTCTCACACAGTGAGCGGCGCTGCCGGCCGGCTGATGTCATTTTTCAGCTCGCGCGCCGTGCCGCTCAATGTGAGAGGGAGCTGCAGGGAATAACTGAGGCGAGGCCGCATGCCAGCTGAGAGGGCTCTGCGTGCCCTCGCTGGCACGCGTGCCATAGGTTCGCCATCACTGTTCTAGGTTCTTCAAAATAGCACCTTTTGCTTTGATTACTGCTCTGCACGCAGAAAAGGTGAACGGATGGACTCTACATGCCTGGTTCCCACCGTGAAGCATGGAGGAGGAGGTGTGATGTGTGGGGGTGCTTTGCTGGTGACACTGTTGGGGATTTATTCAAAATTGAAGGCATACTGAACCAGCATGGCTACCACAGCATCTTGCAGCAGCATGCTATTCCATCTGGTTTGCGTTTAGTTGGACCATCATTTATTTTTCAACAGGACAAATACCCCAAACACCTCCAGACTGTGTAAGGGCTATTTGACCAAGAACGAGAGTGTTGGGGTGCTACGCCAGATGACCTGGCCTCCACAGTCACCAGACCTGAACCCAATCGAGATGGTTTGGGGTGAGCTGGACCGCTCACCGCTTCAATTTTGAATAATCCGCAACAGTGTCACCAGTAAAGCACCCCCACACCATCACACCACCTCCTCCATGCTTCACGGTGGGAACCAGGCATGTAGAGTCCATCCGTTCACCTTTTCTGCGTGCAAAGCAGTATTTAAAACAAAACGTGGCTACTTTGAAGAACCTAGAATATAAGACATATTTTCAGTTGTTTCACACTTTTTTGTAAAGTGTAATGTATAATTCCACATGTGTTAATTCATAGTTTTGATGCCTTCAGTGTGATTCTACAATTTTCATAGTAATGAAAATACAGAAAAATCTTTGAATGAGAAGGTGTGTCCAAACTTTTGGTCTGTACTGTATATGGAACATTATTTTGGCCCATAAGACACTGGAGCATCATTCATGGGGCCCATCATATACTGGAGAATCATATGGGGTTCATTATTTATGGGGCATCATATAGGGTATGGAGCATCATATAGGGTATGGAGCATCATATGGGACACATATGGGACCTATTCTGTATGGAGCATTATATGGAGCCCATTCTGTATGGAGCAATATATGGGGCTCATTATTCTGTATGGCGCACTATGTGGTGCCCATAATACTGTATGAAGGAATATAGTGTCCGGTATTTGAGCTATTGTAGATTTTAACATAGATATCAGTCATGTCATGTAAGAAGTGGAGTATTTTTCATTGTACTATACCTATATTTCTGTGCCGTATCAGAGCATCATGAATTGTGGTATGTGTTAAAGGGGCCACTGACACTCTTTGGCCCGGGGCACACAAAAACCGTGAGCCATCCCTATCTGCCCCCACAAGTTTAGCGAAATAACCCCCAGTTTTCAATGCGTAACTATTATTATAAAGTAAATTAAGGTTGCCAAGCTTAAGTAATAAGAATTGATGTAGTTGGCATTGAAATGGGCACTGTAGGTGTGTTTACTGTCCTCCACTCCCTGCCGACTTTGCTCCCCCATTGACTTGCATTGGGTTTCGTGTTTCAGTCGGACCTCCGACTTTTCCCGATAGTCGGCCGATTTCGTTCGACCCAACTTTTGAGAAAGTCGGGTTTCATCAAAACCCGACTCGACCCTAAAAAAGGGAAAGTCGTTCATCTCTACTGAGGAGTGTATTTTAATATATGTATGACTATAGGGAGTGTATTATACTATATGGAGGACCATGGGGAGTGTATTATACTATATGGAGGACTATGGGGAGTGTATTATACTATATGGAGGACCATGGGGAGTGTATTATACTATATGGAGGACTATGGGGCACATTATAATATATGGAGGACTATGGGGTGTATTATACTAAACAAGCAAAATGCATATTCATCGAGTGATTGGATTGTTTATGCTATGTGAGACAGTGAGAGTATGTGTGTTGAATGGGGTGTACATTTCACCTAGATACTTTGCTGACTGGTATAAGGGAAATGTATGGCTTTGTAAACCTAGTGGTAGAGAAAGGTCACTACACCTTACATTCAGTACACACTTGCAGCTCAGGCCTGAAACCACTCAGCTGTTAATTAGGAGACCAGAAGTAGGTGTCTGCGAACACAGACAGAGAGCTCGCTTAGTCTGGACAAGGAGTCCAGGCACAAGAAGGAGTCTCCAGGAGTATGAGCTGTCTCAGTCTGGGTGCTCGATGTACCCCGGCCACAGGAGTAGTCTCTGTGAGAATCTATGCGGATAGCTGCTGAATAGGAGGGAGCTCTCTCAAGTCTGGACGTTGAAGGTGCCTTCAGACACAAGGAGGAGACTCTGTGAAACTCCATGCTGGTAAATGCTGAACATATGTGTTGTTTTGGCCCAGGCTGTTAGTGTCACGCTGTATCACAGATATATATATAATGTCAGTAATCAATACCAAGAGGGACAACATTCAATATAACATATGAATAGGTAATATCAACATGTACATATAGTATAGTATTACCTGACATAATATCCGTTGTACTGTGGGTGAATCCTGAAGACGTATTACGCTGTCACAGGCTAGAGGTGGACCGGGGTCTATGCTGACCCTAAACTGGGGTCCTGACTAGTCCCTCTACCTGGAGGTACTGTTAATGGTACAGAGGTCCAGGCCGCCAACGTAACCCTGTCTCCTATAAGTCCCTGACCACTGTAATCTAGTCCTCAGAAGGACCCTGATTACTACACAGGGAATAGGCAGGTCACAGCTTAACAAACAGTAAAGACAAACGAGACAGACAGGGAATAAAGAAAATACTGTCTTGCATACAACACTTAAACACAGAGGGAACACAAATGGTCTAGGAGATAAACTATAAGCGAGGAGAGGAGAAACCACAAAGGAACTCTTAGCTTAAGTCTTCTCATAACCTGATCCAATCTGCTGGTCTGCATGTAAGCTTTCACCGGCAACTCCTAAGCAGACTGGCAGGTATATAAAGGAAGCTAATTAGTGCATAATCAAACTACAGCCGGGAGAGGCTGGACCTAGTCTTAGCACAGAGCTAGGCAGAATTAACTCCCTCACTGCCAAACACAAAGTAACAGCAACTCAGCTGCGAGAAGTCAGAATGTGTAATCGCGACGATCTTCGTGGCGATACACCCATGACAGTACCCCCCCTTCTACGAGGGGCCTCCGGACCCTCAGGGCCAGGTCTGCCCGGGTGAGTTGTGTGGAAGGTCCGAACCAATCGATCTGCGTTAATATCAGACGCAGGAACCCACATCCTCTCCTCAGGACCATACCCCTTCCAATGAACCAAGTACTGAAGGGACCGGCGATTCAGACGTGAGTCAATGATCTTCGACACCTGAAATTCCAAGTTACCATTGACCACCACTGGAGGAGGAGGTAGAGGTGACGGTATAACTGGCGCCACGTACCTCTTAAGCAACGATTTGTGGAACACATTGTGGATTTTAAATGTAGGAGGGAGGTCCAGACGAAATGCCACAGGATTAATTATAGAACTGATCCTGTACGGCCCGATGAACCTGGGACCCAGTTTCCAGGAGGGAACCTTGAGTTTTATATTCTTGGTAGACAACCATACCAGATCGTTCACACTAAGGTCCGGACCAGACACTCTCCTCCTATCCGCCCTACGTTTGTAACGGTTCCCCATAGCACTAAGATTATTCAGCACTCCTCTCCACACTGAAGCAAGAGACGACGAAAATCGTTCCTCCTCCGGAACCCCAGAATGGCCCCCCCATTAAAAGTACAAAACTGGGGATGAAAACCATATGCCCCAAAAAACGGGGACTTACCAGTGGACTCGCTCCGCCTATTGTTAAGAGCGAACTCTGCCAGAGGCAAGAAAGAAGACCAGTCCTCCTGGTTCTCTGAGACAAAACACCGAAGATATGTCTCTAGGCTCTGATTCAGACGCTCTGTCTGACCATTGGTCTGCAGATGAAAAGCCGAGGAAAATGACAATTGCATCCCCCGACGTGAACAAAATGCCCTCCAGAATTTGGACACAAACTGAGACCCCCTATCTGACACCACATCAGAAGGCAACCCGTGAAGTCTCACAATCTCCCCAATGAACACCTGTGCCAGAGTTTTAGCATTAGGAAGAGCAGGAAGAGCAATGAAATGTGCCATCTTACTGAACCTGTCAACTACAACTAGTATGACAGTTTTCCCTGACGACGGAGGGAGGTCCGTAATGAAGTCCATAGACAGATGAGTCCATGGACGCTCCGGAATTTTCAAAGGCAAGAGGGTCCCAGACGGACGGGTATGTGGGGTCTTAGAGCGAGCACAAACCCCACAGGACGCGACAAAAGTTATTACCTCTTTATTTAAGTTAGGCCACCAAAACCGGCGAGAAAGGAGATCCACAGTTGCTTTACTCCCTGGGTGTCCTGCTAAAGCAGAATTATGATGTGCCTCGATAACTTTTTGTCTTAACTGATTTGGAACAAACAGTTTCCCTGGAGGTCCTACAGGGGCGTCCCCCTGAGCCTCCAATACCTCCTCCTCAAGCTCAGAGCATACAGCCGACACTACAACTCCCTCCTGAAGGATAGGAACTGGGTCATCCGTCTTCCCGGCCCCTGGGAAACTACGAGATAAGGCATCAGCCTTAACATTTTTTGACCCAGGACGATATGTGACGACAAAATTAAACCTGGTAAAAAACAACGACCATCTAGCTTGTCTGGAATTCAGACGCTTTGCAGATTCTAAATACAGCAGGTTCTTGTGATCAGTAATAACGGTGACCGGGTGGACTGCCCCCTCCAAAAAGTGACGCCATTCCTCAAAAGCCAACTTAATGGCCAAGAGTTCCCTATTGCCGACATCATAATTCCTCTCGGCGGACGACAATTTCTTAGAGAAGAAAGCGCACGATGCCATTTACCAGGGGACGGACCTTGGGATAATACTGCACCCACCCCTACGTCAGACGCGTCTACCTCCACAATGAACGGTTGTGATGCATCTGGTTGAATGAGTATGGGGGCCGAAGCAAAACATTCTTTCAAGGAGGAAAATGCTTGACAAGCTTTGTCAGACCACCTAGAAAAATCCGTCCCTTTTTTAGTCATGTCAGTGAGAGGTTTGACAACAGATGAGAAATTACGAATAAATTTCCGGTAGTAGTTAGCAAACCCCAGGAAACGCTGCAGTGCCTTAAGATCCTCTGGCCGATCCCATTCAAGCACTGCTCTCACTTTCTCAGGGTCCATACGGAAACCGGAAGCTGACACCAGGAAACCCAAAAACTGAAGTTCCTGTACGGCGAATACACACTTTTCCCATTTGGCGTACAGCTTATTGTCTCGCAAGATCTGCAACACCTGTCTCACATGCTCCTGATGAGACACAAGATCTGGCGAGTAAATTAAGATGTCATCTAAATAAACGACCACAAACTGCCCCACAAGGTGGCGAAAGATGTCATTAACAAAATGTTGAAACACCGCCGGGGCAGTAGTCAGACCAAAAGGCATGACGAGGTTCTCATAATGTCCCTCCGGAGTGTTAAACGCCGTCTTCCACTCATCCCCCTCCTTTATCCTAATCAGATTATACGCCCCCCCTGAGATCCAACTTAGAGAACCATTTGGCGCCCACAATCTGATTGAAGAGATCAGGAATAAGTGGGAGCGGATACGGATCTAGGACAGTAATCCGATTAAGCTCACGGAAATCGAAGCAAGGGCGTAGGCCTCCATCTTTTTTCTTCACAAAGAAGAACCCGCGGCCACTGGGGAAGATGAAGGTCTAATATGCCCCTTGGCCAGACTTTCCGAAATATAATCCTTCATAGCCTGCCTCTCAGGACCAGAAAGGTTATATAACCTAGATTTAGGTAACTTAGCATTAGGAAGCAATTTTATTGAGCAGTCATACGCGCGATGAGGAGGTAACTCTTGACACCCCTCCTCTGAGAACACATCCTCAAAGTCCTCCAGAAAAGGAGGCAAGGTTCTAGGCACGACCGCACTGATGACCGTGTTCATGCAGTTACTCTTGCAAAATTCACCCCACTGGCTTATCTCTCTGGATTGCCAATTAATCACTGGGTTATGTTTAGCCAACCAAGGAAGTCCCAACACAATAGGAGTAGGAAGACCCTCCAACACATAACAAGACAATTGTTCTTTATGTATTGCCCCTACTCGAAGGTCTATGTTATGAACAGCTTGTACAAAGCTACCTTGACCGAGAGGCCTGGCGTCAATAGAGAATATAGGGATCGGTTTGGCCAATACACTCAGTTGCATACCTTGCACCTGGGCAAACCGAGCGTCCACCAGATTAGCCCCGGACCCAGTATCAAGAAGAACAGAAATCCTCTCAACTCTCGTACCAACCACCACCTCCGCAGGTACGAGAAATTGAGACGGACTTGGGGACGAAATACATACTCCCAGGCTGTCGTCCACCACACAACCTGGGATTAACAGTTTTCCGGCGACTTTTTGCTCAATGAGGCACGGGATGGACACCCCTCAACAAAATGCCCCTCTCTCCCGCAGAAGAAACACCTTCTTGTCTTGCGGCGCACCGCCGATCCCCTCCTACGAAATGATGTCCCTCCCAACTGCATAGGTTCCTCAGAACAGACCAGGGGAACCTCAATATAAGGGACTTTAGTAGTAAGTGGAGTCATAACAGGGGGCGGAGTTACCTCGCACCTCTCCCGAAGCCGTCTATCAATACGAATAGCAAGGGCCATAGCAGCCTCCAGTGACGGAGGGGAATCATACTGATCAATAAAGCAATATAATAGAGATATACCCCAAAATGTGTTTCAATGTACAGCAGCAAAAAAATGGGGATGTAAAACTTAACATTTAAACGCGTTTCCTCCTTTCAGGATTCATCAGGGGATATGGCGACTAGAGACATCTATATCAAATGCATTGCTCTCATGAGGAGAAAAAACATATAACTCCTCCTTATATCAATTAATAAGACACTCCCACCACCATTCAAACCAATCAGTGCAAAACAAAATAATGAATCACCAATAAAACGTGATGTGCATGGTTTAAAAATACATGCCTGTTTAATGAGCTCATAATCTTGTTGAAACGCACGCCACATATTACGAAATGCATATAGCGATCTCACCGTTTGCCAAATAGTGATCGCGCGCCGTATATTAATGGCGCATGCGCAGTTAGTGACTTCCGGTAATCGCATTCATTGGACATCCGGTCTACTGAGACTACGTCATTGGCGTCCCACTCTGTGATGTAGAAACCACCGCACGCATGCGTGATACAAATTAAGTGGCTATGGTGTAAAAATTCAGATCGCACATTTCAAGAAGCAACACAGAACGCACAATTGTGTTGTGTCCTATATTGGGACGTTAAATTAAATCGCAAATTGCGACGAAGATATAACGCTATTATAAAAGTTATGTCACTGCACAACAGAAGCATCAAAATACAAATATATTGCGTCCCTAATGGCGTCATTAAATATTATTTTAACCAGCATCACTTATTGCGACCAAAATCATGCCATCTTAAGTGACATTCGATAGTTCACCAAAATCTGACATTAACCATATAGAAACATAAAAAAGGACGCGCAAGATCATTTTAACTCATTCAATACCGTTATTAACACAGACATAGTATACAAATCCCCAAACGAAGAAAATTGGAGATTAGTCCTCTCGCACTAAGAGGTAAATCAAAAAAATATATATTAAAGGAGCATCCACATAAGGTGTCCCATGGTACTCCAATCCAGAATATAGATATGGAGAAGAAGGAATATCCTTCTATATAGAAAAAATAATAATTGGAGCTTCGGCTGGCTTACCACACTATGGAACGATACTTAAATGATTTCATTGATGTATTTGAAGAAATTGTAAAGGATATAAAATACATAATCAAATATGGAGACCAGCATCCATAGGTCATAATAAAATAACATTTCAATTTTGGAAGGGAAAAAAAGGAAAAAGAAAAGCCTGACAGATCCCTATCAGGTACCTATTTCCATCCGACCCTACCTAGCAGCGGAGGTTGGAGCCCTAAATTCCTGCGCAAGTGGCCCCCCCCGGTCCACGGCGGCTGACCCTAACTAAATCACCCTGCACAACCCTATACTAGAGAAAGCAGGAGTAAGAAAGTTGTTCATTTAAACCATATGGAGAGACAGTTTTTAGTCGAAAAATCCACTTTGTCTCTCGTTGTAATATTAAATTGTCCCAGTCACCACCACGAATCGGTCTGGGTACTTTGTCAATGCCCATGAATTTTATTGCATTAGGGTCTCCCCCATGCTTGAGGTTGATATGCCTGGCCACAGGTGTATCCATCTTCCTCGCTATATCTCTCATGTGCTCACCAATTCTCCTCCTAAACTCTCTAATGGTCTTTCCAACATAGATCATACCACATATACAAATAGCCCTGTAAATGACACCTTCACTCCTACAGTTGATAAAAGAGGTGATCTCAAATTTTCTTGAGTTGTCAGATGCAAAAAATTGTTTGCCAACTTCCATGTTTTTACAGGCAATACAACCACTACATTTGAAACACCCCACAACGTTGGATTTAAGCCATGTTGTTTTTTCAGCATTTACAAAGTGGCTCTTAACCAGTCTGTCCTTTAAGGACCTTCCTTTACGAAAGGTAATTTGGGGATGACTAGGCAAGAGATCACCAATGTCCTGATCCATTTTCAGAATAGGCCAATGGTTTTTCAAGATCCGCCTTAGATCATCGGCCCCGTTATTAAATGTGGTAATAAATCTAAGTCCCAGAAATTCATCTTCTTGTTTAGGGGATTGAGTCAGTAATTCCATCCTGTTTTTGATTTTGATGTCATTATAGGCTCCTTTCAACACATGATCAGGATAACCTCTATCCAAAAATCTATTTCGTAGATCATTTGCTTGATGTCTAAAATTATTATCATCTGAGCAATTTCTACGTATCCTCGTATATTGGCCCTTAGGTATACCTTTCTTCTGGGCCAAAGGATGACTGCTCTCCCATCTCAGAAGAGAATTAGTGGCCGTAGGTTTTCTATGAATGCTGGTACTCAAGGTTCCATCATGGTTCTTCTCAATAACCACATCGAGGAATGGCAGTTTTGATGGATTCCATTCATATGTGAAACTCAAACCAATGTCATTCACATTTAGACTCCTGACAAATTCAGCAAAAGATTCTCCTGTACCATTCCAAATGATAAAAACGTCGTCAATAAATCTCAACCATAGAAGAGCCTTTTCAGCTCCGACGACACCATTTTCACCGAAAATCACTGTCTCCTCCCACCAGCCCAGGAGTAAATTAGCATACGAGGGGGCACAAGGGCTCCCCATCGCGGTACCCCTGAGCTGGTGGTAAAATTTGCGATCAAACACAAAAAAATTATGTGTCAATAGGTAACGTAAACAATCGCAGACAAAGATGTTATGTGCCTTAAACTGTGAACCTCTACTCTTTAAAAAGTATTCAGTTGCCTCAATCCCTTTAACATGGGGAATAGATGAATAAAGTGCCTCCACATCGATACTTGCAAGAATAGTGTCGGGTTCCATAACCACTCCATCGATTTTACTCAATAAATCTGTCGTGTCCCTCGTGTATGAGCAAAGGGCAAGAACAAATGGATTTAAAATTTTATCAAGATAGATGCCCAGATTTTTCGTAAGACTGCTCACACCTGACACAATTGGTCTCCCCTTGAGGGGATCGACCCCTTTGTGTACCTTGGGGAGACAGTAAAATGTAGCCAATGTAGGAAACTTAGGTATAATAAATTCACTCTCATTTTTGTCTATAACCCCTATTGAGAGGCCATTCAATATAATTTGTCTTAACTCATTAGTGAATACCATAGTAGGGTCAGAAGAAAGAACACAGTAACACTCTCTGTTGTTCAAAATGTTAAGGCACATTCTCTTATCATCATCAATCATACTGAGCCAAAACATCTTTTAATTTGTCAGATAACCCTTGACAAAACTGGCTCCTAAGAGCTGGGTCATTCCACTGAGTATCTGTGGCCCATCTACGGAACTCAGAAGAAAATTCCTCCGCCGGACGATCTCCCTGCTGTATCTTACGTAACTTCGTTTCAGCAAGGGAGACCCGATCCGGGTCATCATATACCAGACCCAGGGCAGTAAAAAATCGATCTGCTGACTGGAGAGCCGGGGAGCCTGGAGGAAGAGAGAACGCCCAGGATTGAGGGTCCCCTTGTAAGAGCGAGATGACAATTCCCACCCTCTGCTCTTCACTCCCCGATGACCGAGGCCGAAGCCGAAAATATAATTTACATGCCTCCCGGAAGGTAAAAAATTTGTCCCGCCCACCAGTGAACCTGTCCGGGAGAGCAACTTTAGGTTCAGATCTGGTTTGCTCCGGGGGGGACAAAACCTTGGACTTAATGTCCGTCAGCTCCATGGATAAACTCTGCAACTGCAGGGCAAGCTGGGCAACTGGATCCATGGTAGCTGGGGAGAATCTTTAGGGCCGGTGAAAATGTCACGCTGTATCACAGATATATATATAATGTCAGTAATCAATACCAAGAGGGACAACATTCAATATAACATATGAATAGGTAATATCAACATGTACATATAGTATAGTATTACCTGACATAATATCCGTTGTACTGTGGGTGAATCCTGAAGACGTATTACGCTGTCACAGGCTAGAGGTGGACCGGGTCTATGCTGACCCTAAACTGGGGTCCTGACTAGTCCCTCTAACTGGAGGTACTGTTAATGGTACAGAGGTCCAGGCCGCCAACGTAACCCTGTCTCCTATAAGTCCCTGACCACTGTAATCTAGTCCTCAGAAGGACCCTGATTACTACAGAGGGAATAGGCAGGTCACAGCTTAACAAACAGTAAAGACAAACGAGACAGACAGGGGATAAAGAAAATACTGTCTTGCATACAACACTTAAACACAGAGGGAACACAAATGGTCTAGGAGATAAACTATAAGCGAGGAGAGGAGAAACCACAAAGGAACTCTTAGCTTAAGTCTTCTCATAACCTGATCCAATCTGCTGGTCTGCATGTAAGCTTTCACCGGCAACTCCTAAGCAGACTGGCAGGTATATAAAGGAAGCTAATTAGTGCATAATCAAACTGCAGCCGGGAGAGGCTGGACCTAGTCTTAGCACAGAGCTAGGCAGAATTAACTCCCTCACTGCCAAACACAAAGTAACAGCAACTCAGCTGCGAGAAGTCAGAATGTGTAATCGCGACGATCTTCGTGGCGATACACCCATGACAGTTAGAGTCTGGTCCCGGATAGATAGGGAAATCTATCTAAGTGTAGTAAGTGGCTGGACAAGCCCAGGTCTTATGTTTATGATTTGGTTTTGATTATGTTCTGTTTGCTGTGGACTTTAATAAAACTGGTTGCGGCCAGTTTTTACCAGAACTGCTGTCTGTGAATGAACTGTTTCCGTGCCACTCCGTCTACCCGGACGGTGATCCCAGAGCTATATCCCCTGAAAAGCTTACAATTGGTGGAGAATGCGGGCAGCACAGTGGCGAGAGACAGCAATAAAAGGTGAAGTCTGTTGAAGCAGCAGCAGAGAAAAAAAAAAAGTGTGTCAGCAAAAACGTCTGATTGGAGCAGTCTTAAAGAGACAGTAGCCCTAATAGACTTTGCAAAGAAAAAAAAAAAAAAAGTGTCTGCACAGCAAAGCTGAATTTTCTGTGGAAAAGACTGTGGAGTGTGTATGTCTTGAGTGAAGACTGCCGTTGTTGAGACAGAGAAGTCTGACAGCATGGATGACAGCATGGAGGCGCTGTTTGAACAAATGGCGCAAGTTAATGTGCAACATAAGACTGCCGTGGTTGAGACAGATAAGTCCGGCAGTATGGAGGAGCTCGTTGAGTACCTGGTCCAGGCCCAGCGAAGCATGCAGCAGAGCATGGAGCGGCAGCGCCTGCAGCACCAGCAACGCATGCAGCAGGCCCAGCAGCAATTCCTGCAGCAGCAGCAGGAGAATAACCGGTTGTTTTTTGAGCAGGTTGCAGCACTACAAAAGACTTGCAGCGCATCGTCCCAAATTTATGTTGCAAAGTCACCTGCATTGTCCGCTGTAAAGAAGGCGGTAAGACGGTCCCTAAAAAAGATGACACCTCATGACGATGTGGAGGCATATCTGTTGTGAATGGGTTTGAGATGAGTTCTGAGCAGAGGCTCCCTCTGGTGGTTACAAGCGGTGCTAGTGAAGATTGTGAGGACTGGGAATCAGGTGTTACTGACTGGTCTTATATAAGGGAGTCATTTTCCCATCAGGGTTGCCGGTGATCAATTGTTCTGGTCTGAATCCTTCATTCCAGTTTCCCTTGTAGCCTGCTGTGTCGTGTCTGCATCTCCTGCTATCAGATAAGACCTTTTCTTCTTTTGTGTTTGTACTATATTTTTGCATTTTGTCCTGCACTTCTGTGGGGGCCTTCTGGGTCCCCTCCGGGGGCTTCTGCCCTCGCTGTTTAGTTCAGCCACTGAAAAAACTGGAAAAAGCAAAAGAACAAAACTCAGTGGCTGAACTAAACAGAGAGGGCTGAAGCCCCCGGAGGGGACCCAGAAGGCTCAGAACTCATCTCAAACCCATTCACAACACATATCTCACTAGGTTTGAGGGACTGGCAGAGAAGGAGAATCTGCCCCTATCTGAATGGGCCATGATGGTCGCACCCTATCTGACTGGAGAACCCCAAAGGGCCTATGCTGACCTGAGCGAGCAGGACAGCCAAGACTATGCCAAGCTGAAAGCGGAGATTCTTGCCCGGCTGGGTGTTACGGTGGCAGTCCGTGCCAGAGGAGTCCATGACTGGAGATGCAGTTGGGAGTCTGCCGTCGGCAACCCTGCTCATGGGGGAAAGGGGGTGATAGTGGACCGCTACACCCGCGCATGTCCTCCTGAGGTACAGCCGGAGGTCGGACAACGAGACCACCAGGACGCCACTAGTCTGGTCAGCCTGAGGGAGAGGGCCTCCGCTACCAAAGGCTGCCTCCGTGACCAGCCGTCTGAGAGGTCGTCACTTCAGAGTTCCTGGACGCCGAACTCTCCCGGTAAGAGCGTTCCAGCTGTTGGGGACATGGGGTGTGCTGATAAGCGGGTTCAGGCCCGAGGGGACATATGGGTGGGAACGTGTGATGGACAGTGTTGGAGATGTCGTGAAATTGCAGCCAACTGTCCAATAGAGGGGGAGCCTATGTGTTGTGATGTTGGCGGATCCCTCTCTCCCTGCGCAGAGCCTGTGTGTGTGTCCACCTCAGCCGAAGAGACTGGACCACAGCGGTCCCCGGTGGTTGTAAATGACTGCCCAGCACAGGCCCTCTTGGACTCAGAGAGTCCAGTGACTTCCGTATGTGACAGCCTGATTGATAGGGACTTCATCCCTGATAAACACCTGAGTGTGGTGTGCATCCATGGAGACACCAAAGTCTACCCAGAGACTGCCGTGGACTTGATCCCCAAACGCGGGGAGGTTTCATGTGAAGTGGGGGTAGTGAAGAACCTGGTGCACCCCGTCATATTGGGTAATGACTTTCCCCGGTCTAAGGATCTCTGGGGGAAAAATGTTTCTGATGGACAGTGTGATGAAGCTCCTACTGAGGGTGCGCAGTCCCGAGGGGCGGAACACAATGCTAGTGGGCCGTTAAACTTATGTGATAATGATGATGATGATGATGATGATAATGATGATGATGATCATGATAATGATGATGACCATGATAATGATGCTGATAATGATAATGATGATGATCATGATAGTGATGATGATACTGATCATAATCATGATAATGATATTGATAGTGATGATGACTGTGATAGAGATGAAATTCCTTTGCAGGTGATGGTGGGAGACGAGGATGGTGGTTCTCGGGAACCGAGTGTCCCTGACTTACCTGTGTCCTGTGACAATTTTGAGAGTGAACAATGGCGAGACCCCACTCTTAAAACGACACAGGAAAATATAATTGTTCTAAATGAGGTTTCCCAAGAGCCTGGCTCTGAGGAGAGGTTTCCTCATGTTGCCATAAACACTCACCTGTTGTATAGGGACACTGAAGTCCAGGGAGAGGTCGTGAGCCAGCTCCTAGTACCTGAGCTATATGGAAGTATAGTGCTGGGGTTGTCACATAGTCACATACTTGAGGGACCACCTGAGGGAAACCAGGGACCAGATGGTGAAGTTAATGTTGTGGATGACATGTTAACTAAGGTTCCAGATCAAGATGTGAATGAGAATGAATTGTATAACCCTGACAGTGAGCAGGATGTGAATGAAAATGAAGTGTATAACCCTGAAAGTGAGCCAGATGTGGCTGAGAAAAAGGGGTCAGACAGGGATAGTGGTAGTGATAGTGAATCATCTGATGACAATCAAGCAACCAGTGCAAATGAGGAAGGCATGGTAGCAGAGGAGGTTGAGAGTCCTGAGAGGAAGGCTGATGCTGACCTTGCAGCCGGACAGAAGATGGCGTCTGAAGATGTTTTACAGTTGGCCGGTTCCCTGGCGAAGACTAAGGTGAAAGGAGGAAAGCTGAGCTTTAAAGGCAGGACTCTGAAACTGAACACAGCCCAAGTAGATGCTGTTGGAAATGTGAAGTTACCAAGGTATGGTGTGGATCTGTATCGTGCCAAGGACTCTGAGGGAGATGCTGCAGAGGTGGAAAAAGCCATAGAAGTGGTAGTCACCAAGCCAGATGCCTCATCAGAAGCTGAGGTCTCAAGTGAAGCTGTGAGGAACAAGACTGAAGATATGGGGACTGACTCTGTCCAGGAATCTGTTTCTGCCGAAGACAGCGGCGTGGACGGGTTACGGTTCGGATCAGTAGCTGCAACTCGTGAAGCTCAGGCTGGAAGTTCGGCGCCTGGAGCCCCAGCGGTGTTCCCGAGTGACACCAAGGATCTGGATAAGTCACAAGATGAGATTTTGAGACATCAGGCTGGCGTTGGTGAGCTCAAGCGCACTTTCATGGAGTCTACATCGGAGCCACGTCCCAACAAATGGGAAAAGCGATGTGTCACTCCGTTGCCACTGCAGACACACGGGAGCTCAGATGGGATGCAGAACGTGGTGGAAGAGAAGAATCCGGCGGGTTCTGAGTATACAGATGCAGCTATCAAGGAGAACTTGAAAACCGGAATAAATGGAAATATTGGAGACCATAATGATGTGACTGAAGAGGTAGAATGTAAGACTGACGGTAGGGCTTCTGAGCATGTTCTACCAGAAGAGCCTGAAGAAGGGGCCGAAGACATAAAAGACGTCCAACAGGTACCAGATGAATTGATGACTTCTCAGAAAAAACTCCAAACTGTGATGAAGGAGTGTGATGAAAGCCATGAGCATCTTCGTGAGAAGGTCAATGAAGTAAAAGGAAGGATACAGGGAATCTCTTCGTTGCAAGAGCAAATGCTGCTCAATAAGTCTAAGGCTCTATATAAGAATGCTGTTGTCACGGTAGAACATTACAATTCAGCTGGAGACTTAGCGGATGAATTATGTGTACTGCAAAAGAAAAACGATCAGCTCCTTCTACAGTGCCAATCATTTGAACAGTGTAGCTTAAAATGGTCAGAGACCATGGCAGAGGAGCTTAAGGTCTGTGAAATAGACTTTATGAGTCAACCGATATTCAAGAAAATAGATGTGCTAAAGAGGGTTCAAGGGGAACTAGAGAAAAGTGAAAAACCCCCTATACCTTCTGTGATAGTTGGTGACACATGGTCAGTGCACCAAGGACAGGAGGTACGTGAGGTTCTGAGGAAGAGTCAGCAGAAGTGTTCTGATGTGCCGGGTCGTACTTCTCTGGCCAGGCACTATATCGAAACTGAGCCCGGCCCTAAGGTCAAGATGAAACCGTGCAGGATACCCCAGGCCCGCAGAGAGCATAGGCCTGGGAGGGTACAGGGTAGTGCGGATGCTTCAGATGAAGAGAAAGCTGATGTTGGCTATGGCTCAGGTGAAGATACAGATGACAGTAGTGAAGATGAAGCTGATGAGGGCCATGACTGGTCCAGAGTTCACTGTCTCTTTTGGATTGTTGACCAGCCCTCCGGTCTGGATGACCAGCCCTCCGGTCTGGAGAAGAGGGGGGGGATATGTGAGACAGTGAGAGTATGTGTGTTGAATGGGGTGTACATTTCACCTAGATACTTTGCTGACTGGTATAAGGGAAATGTATGGCTTTGTAAACCTAGTGGTAGAGAAAGGTCACTACACCTTACATTCAGTACACACTTGCAGCTCAGGCCTGAAACCACTCAGCTGTTAATTAGGAGACCAGAAGTAGGTGTCTGCGAACACAGACAGAGAGCTCGCTTAGTCTGGACAAGGAGTCCAGGCACAAGAAGGAGTCTCCAGGAGTATGAGCTGTCTCAGTCTGGGTGCTCAATGTACCCCGGACACAGGAGTAGTCTCTGTGAGAATCCATGCGGATAGCTGCTGAATAGGAGGGGAGCTCTCTCAAGTCTGGACGTTGAAGGTGCCTTCAGACACAAGGAGGAGACTCTGTGAAACTCCATGCTGGTAAATGCTGAACATATGTGTTGTTTTGGCCCAGGCTGTTAGAGTCTGGTCCCGGATAGATAGGGAAATCTATCTAAGTGTAGTAAGTGGCTGGACAAGCCCAGGTCTTATGTTTATGATTTGGTTTTGATTATGTTCTGTTTGCTGTGGACTTTAATAAAACTGGTTGCGGCCAGTTTTTACCAGAACTGCTGTCTGTGAATGAACTGTTTCCGTGCCACTCCGTCTACCCGGACGGCGATCCCAGAGCTATATCCCCTGAAAAGCTTACAGCTAGAACAAAAATCATTGTTCTCAGCAGCACATCACTGGTGTAAACTGTAGATGTGCTGCTGATAACATGATACTGTATGGGGATAGATTGATCTAATAGTGATTGTTCTGTTCTCATCATTCTTTCTCAGTTGGTGTAAAGAGGCCGGGAAACAAGCGTCGAATGACTTCAGTATTGTCGATCACATTTGTTTAGCGTCCTGAACTCAGCAAATGTAAATACAACAGAAATGCTTCTGTGTGATGTGCAATATGTTAGCATTTGGGACCCCATTTTAAACTTTTGCCTAGGGACCCCAATTTGCCTAAAACTGGCCCTGGGCGTAAGTTTGTCTTTATGGGAACTAGGGCGATACAAGGGCCCTTACATAC
>JARQOD010000743.1:57978-126566 GCA_033576555.1 Oophaga sylvatica
ACGTCTTCCGCGTTTCCTGACAGTTACATTCAGCTTAGAGAGTGCGATGACGTCACGTCTGTCCGCCCTCTGCCTAAACAGTCCAAGTGCAGAGAGCTGTAACATGGTGACGCTGAGGAGTCCAGAGTAGAGCAGTGACCAGCGAGGAGAGGTATTTCATTTTTTTTAGTGTTTGGAGCAATATATGGGGAGCATTATACACTGGAGAATTATATATGTGGCCCAGCATACACTTGAGCATTAAAAATGGGGCAGATCAGACACTGGAGCTGCATCCATGGGGCCCATCATATACTGTAGCATTCTAAAAGGGGGAAAACAGACACTGGAGCAGCATTTACGAGGACCATTATACACTGGATCATTATAAATGGGGTCCATTATATATGGAGCATTATATTGGCCCATAAGACACTGGAGCATCATCCATGGGGCCCATCATATACTGGAGCATTAAGGGGAAAAACAGACACTGGAGCAGCATTTACGGGGACCATTATACAATGGAGCATTATGAATGGGGCCCATTATACAGTACAGACCAAAAGTTTGGACACACCTTCTCATTTAAAGATTTTTCTGTATTTTCATGACTATGAAAATTGTACATTCACACTGAAGGCATCAAAACTATGAATTAACACATGTGGAATTATACATTACACTTTACAAAAAAGTGTGAAACAACTGAAAATATGTCTTATATTCTAGGTTCTTCATAGTAGCCACCTTTTGCTTTGATTACTGCTTTGCACGCAGAAAAGGTGAATGGATGGACTCTACATGCCTGGTTCCCACCGTGAAGCATGGAGGAGGTGGTGTGATGTGTGGGGGTGCTTTACTGGTGACACTGTTGGGGATTTATTCAAAATTGAAGGCATACAGAACCAGCATGGCTACCACAGCATCTTGCAGCAGCATGCTATTCCATCTGGTTTGCGTTTAGTTGGACCATCACATATTTTTCAACAGGACAATGACCCCAAACACACCTCCAGGCTGTGTAAGGGCTATTTGACCAAGAATGAGAGTGTTGGGGTGCTACGCCAGATGACCTGGCCTCCACAGTCACCAGACCTGATCTCAATCGAGATGGTTTGGGGTGAGCTGGACCGCTCACCGCTTCAATTTTGAATAATCCGCAACAGTGTCACCAGCAAAGCACCCCACACCATCACACCTCCTCCTCCATGCTTCACGGTGGGAACCAGGCATGTAGAGTCCATCCGTTCACCTTTTCTGTGTGCAAAGCAGTATTTAAAACAAAAGGTGGCTACTTTGAAGAACCTAGAATATAAGACATATTTTCAGTTGTTTCACACTTTTTGTAAAGTGTAATGTATAATTCCACATGTGTTAATTCATAGCTTTGATGCCTTCAGTGTGATTCTACAATTTTCATAGTCAAGAAAATACAGAAAAATCTTTGAATGAGAAGGTGTGTCCAAACTTTTGGTCTGTACTGTATATGGAACATTATTTTGGCCCATAAGACACTGGAGCATCATTCATGGGGCCCATCATATACTGGAGAATCATATGGGGTTCATTATTTATGGGGCATCATATGGGGCACATATGGGACCTATTCTGTATGGAGCAATATATGGGGCTCATTATTCTGTATGGCGCACTATGTGGTGCCCATAATACTGTATGGAGGAATATACTGTCTGTTTTTTTAGCTATAGTAGATTTTAACATAGATATCAGTCATGTAATGTAAGAAGTGAAGTATTTGGCATTGTACTATACCTATATTTCTGTGCCGTATCGGAGCATGATGAATTGTGGGATGTGTTAAAGGGGCCCAATGACACTCTTTGGCCCGGGGCACACAAAAACCTGGAGCCAGCCCTATCCGCCCCCACAAGTTTAGCGAAATAACCCCCAGTTTTCAATACGTTACTATTATTATAAAGTAAATGAAGGTTGACAAGCTTAAGTAATAAGAATTGATGTCGATGGCATTGAAATGGGCACTGTAGGTGTGTTTACTGTCCTCCACTCCATGGCGACTTTGCTTTCCCATTGACTTGCATTGGGTTTCGGGTTTCAGTCGGACCCCTGACTTTTCCCGATAGTCGGCCGATTTCGTTCGACCCAACTTTTGAGAAAGTTGGGTTTCATGAAACCCGACTCGACCCTAAAAAAGGGAAAGTCGTTCATCTCTACTGAGGAGTGTATTTTAATATATGGATGACTATAGGGAGTGTATTATACTATATGGAGGACTATGGGGCACATTATAATATATGGAGGACTATGGGGTGTATAGGGCGATACAAGGGCCCTTACATATAACCAACATGGATGTGGGGACCAAGGTTCAACGTTTGCACCAGGGCCCATGGAACATTAGTTACGCTACTGGTTGTTGTGAATACTCACACACAGTATATGTATATGTGTGGATAATTAATTAGACAAAAAGATGTGACATACAGTATTTTATTGCCTAAAATACAAAGGAAATGTGTGATTCCCTGGACGATGTTGAACCTGCACCAAGCTCTGTGTGACAGTCATGTTCTTCACCCTCCATTTCTGTATGGAGCTTATGCATGGGGTATAGTCATGGGAAACAAAAAGAGCCTTTCCCAAACTGTTCCCTCAACGCCGGTATATGCAAAGATTTCCCATTACTGGAACTCAGAAGCCGTGGCCGACTCCTTATAACAGCCCATAGCGTTATCTTCCTCCACCATCTGCACAGCGGGCACAGTGCCGTCAGGGGGAAAGGTTCTCTGGGAAACATCAATACCGGACTCCTCCATCAGACACCAGATAGAGAAGACTGATCCGTCACTGCGCAGAACATGTCTCCTCCAGAGTCCTTTAAACCACTTCATCCGATGCTCAGCATTGTGCTTGGTGATGTACGGCTGCATGCAGCTGCTCGGCCATGAAGCTCCTGATGGGGGCGCAGTGTTTGTGCTGATGTTATACCAGAGGAGGTCTGGACTCTCTCGATAAAGTATCAGCAGAACAGTGGCAACTTTTATGCTCTACAGACAAAAATTAGAAAAGTGTAAATCGTAGGTACTTGACTTGCCTGGATGGATGTGTGTATCTTGCACAGTGACCAGAATCTCCTGAGCACACGTCGGAGCCTCTGAGAGGGATGTCACTATTGACGCTCCAGTGACCAGAATCTGCCCATGATTACGCTTCGTATTAGTGTCCCAGCATGCCCCTGGAATCTCAAAGTGTCATCAAAGAGGAAAGGATAGGGAATCTTTAATTAAAGTAAATAGAAAAAAGATTAGATTATGAATGATATCAAATTGTTAGAGATTAGGATTAAAATTACCTTGTGTGCTTTTTCCTGTCAGGTGTATATTATCATTATCTGTGTGTCTTTTGGTTGTATCACGCACACACGTTGCTTATCATTAATTATTGTTGTTCACATGTGATTGGTCTGTCTTTTATAAAACTATTAAAGCGTGGTAAACGCACAATTTTTTCTTTTAGTACACAGGGCCGGCGTCAGTACCTGGCACACCCAGGCAAGTGACGGGGCCCTGAGCAGGCACACTCATTGTCGGGACACCGGCGTGCTATGTGGGCCCAGTGCCAGCACTTAAGAGTGGGCCCCCCACTTGCTCAGGGCCCCGGCACTTGCAATACTTTGCAAAACGGAAAACGGCAACGCTGAGGAGTCCGGACCTGTGGCCACCGAGGAGAGGAGAGTCTTTCATTTTTTTTTTAGTGTTTGGGGCTCATCATATACTGGAACATTATATGGGGCACATTATACAGTATATAGCTCAATATATGGGGCCCATCATATACTGAAGAATTATATGGAGCACATTCTGTATGGAGCATTATATGGGGCCAATTATGTATGAAGCAATATATGGGGCCCATCATATACTGGAGCATTATATTGGGCCCAAACTATATGGAGCAATATCTGGGACCCATCATATACTGTATGGAGCATTATATGTGGCCCATTATGTATGAAGCATTATATGTGGCCCATCATATACTGTATGGAGCATTATATGGGGCCCATTATGTATGGAGCAATATTTAAAGCTTATTAAGTATGGATCAATATATGGGACCCATTGTACTGTATGAAGCACTATGCAGGGCCCATTATAATGTTTGGAGCATTATATATGGTCCATTATACTGTGTGAAGCAATACATGGGGCCAATTATACTGTATGGAGCACTATATGGGGCCCATTATACTGTTTGGAGCATAATATGGTGTCCATTATACTGCATGGACCAATATATGGGGCTCATTATTCTGTATGGAGCAATATATGGGGTCCATTATACTGTATGGAGCAATATATGGGGCTCATTGTACTGTATGGAGCCATATATGGGGCTCATTATACTATATGGAGCAGTATATGGAGTCCATTATACTGTATGGAGCAATATATGGGGCTCATTATTCTGTATGGAGAAGTATAGAGTCCATTATACTGTATGGAGCAATGTATGGGGCTCATTATTCTGTTTTAAGCATTCTATGGGGTCCATTATACTGTATGGTGCATTATATGGGGCTGATTATACTGCATGGAGCAATATATGGGATCTATTATACTGTATGGAGCAATATATGGTTCTCATTACACTGTGTGGAGCAATATATGGGGCTCACTATTCTGCATGGAGCAATATATGGGGCTCATTATTCTGTACAGAGCAATATATGGGGCTCATTATTCTGCATGGAGCAATATATGAGGCTAATTATTCTGTATGGAGCAATATATGGGGCTCATTATACTGTATGGAGCAATATATGGGGCTCATTATTCTGCATGGAGCAAAATATGGGGCTCATTATTCTGCATGGAGCAATATATGGGGCTCATTATTCTGCATGGAGCAATATATGAGGCTCATTATTCTGTATGGAGCAATATGTGGGGCTCATTATACTGTATGGAGCAATATATGGGGCTCATTATACTGTATGGAGCAATATATGGGACTCATTATACTGTATGGAGCAATATATGGGACTCATTATTCTGGATGGAGCAATATATGGGGCTCATTATTCTGCATGGAGCAATATATGGGGCTCATTGTTCTGCATGGAGCAATATATGGGGCTCATTATGCTGCATGGAGCAATATATGGGGCTCATTATTCTGCATGGAGCAATATATGAGGCTCATTATTCTGTATGGAGCAATATATGGGGCTCATTATACTGTATGGAGCAATATATGGGGCTCATTGTTCTGCATGGAGCAATATATGGGGCTCATTATGCTGCATGGAGCAATATATGGGGCTCATTATTCTGCATGGAGCAATATATGAGGCTCATTATACTGTATGGAACATTATATGGGGCTCATTATTCTGTATGGAGCAATATATGGGGCTCATTATACTGTATGGAGCAATATATGGGGCTCATTATTCTCTATGGAACACAATGTGGTGCCCATAACACTTTATGCAGGACTATACTGTCCGGTTTCTGAGCTATTGTACAATTTACAATACATATCACTCCTGTAATGTAAGAAGTAAGTGAAATCTTTGGCATTATACTATACCTATATTTATCTGCAGCATCTGTGCGTAATGCATTGTGGTATGTGTTAAAGAGGTCCACTGAGTAGAAATGAGTGAACGTGTTCGGAAAACGTTCAGCAATCTCAAAATCACACGAACGTAGCACATTCAGATTTGTGTTCGCTTTCACAAGCTTTCATCACGTTTCCGCTAATGATCTTGTATGACTGGCTAGGAAAGTGGTGCTCTTAGCTGTATGATGAGCGGGTGTGACAGAGGGACATGTTTGATAAGGGGAGGAGATTTGGAGAGGTTAAAAGAGCGCCAGAAGAGATTACAGGAGCGTACGCTTTTTTTTTTTCACTTAATTTTATGTGTGTTGCTTCCAGCAACCAATCAGGGCGCAGAAACCATTCACAACGTCATGACACAAGGTCTTCTGTGATTGGCTACCAAAGTCACATGTCCCTGTCCATATAAAAAGCAGACATCTTGTTTTGCTGGCGCCATTCTGTGTCACAGTGCGGAGACAAGGGTTGCTTAGCCTGGGTTTGTTGAGACCGCAAAGGATGAGCCAACTCACGTTATTTGTCAAATTTGCAAAAGAAGTTATTGGCAAAAAATGCAATAATTTGACAATGACATGCATGAACTGTTACATGCGCGATCAACATGCATTAGTGTGGCAATCTCAATGCGCTTAAATGAGGACTAGTAGGCCTCACCAACCACCAGTTGTCTCATCAACCACATCTGCAGATTTTTTCCTCCTCCGTCTCCATTCCAAGTCTTCTCACACAGGTCTCTGGCTGCAAAAACTACAATTGCTTACCCACCACAGTTGGGTTGAGTGAGAGGCGGCCACCTGTTACGGAAGTAGACATGGTTATGGATGTAGATATGACTGCTGCTTTTGTGTCACAAAGCACAACATATCTTTCTCAATCCACCATAACATCTCCACTGCACCTCACTCACTGTCCAGCATGTGGTCCTTTTCTCCCAACTCTGCCCTTTCTCAGCACAGCAGCCAGCTCTCGGTCCTGCAGTTATGGTCATGTAAAGGAATGTTTCCTCCTACTCATGGCAAAGGTACGAGCTTGAACGCCACCATCTCCAAGCTATTGGCCACGGAAATGCTGCCTTTCTGCCTGGTGGATACAAACGGTTTCCGCAAGTTTATGGCGATCACAGTCCCCCAGTACCAGTTGCCCAGTCGCCTTTACTTCTCTAAAAAAGCTGTGCCTGCGCTACACCAGCATGTCGCCGACAACATAACCCATTACCTGAAAAAATCTATGTCTGCCAGGGCGCATTTCACCACTGACACCTAGAGGAGAAACATGGGGTGACTCTGGTGGCTGTGAGGGCAGGCAGTCAAGGGCTTCTCCACAAGTCTTTGAATACCCAAGGCTTGCGGGACAAACTTCTGTATGTAACACTTCCTCCACTGCTTCTGCCTCCTCCACCTGTGCCCTCAACCTCTCCCTTAATCAGACATGCATTCCAACAGTGCAGATAGAATCTCCCCCACCTCCATACTATGCAGCCATGGCTCACCGCAATCAGGCAGTGTTCAAAGTAATATGCCTTGGAGATCGCAGTCATACAGCTCAAGAGCAATGATGGCTGTCTCTACTATACCTGGAGCCAGGGAAGGCCATGTGCATTGCTGCAGAAAGCCCGGTTGCTGTGTGCTCACTTCCAACGATCGCACCCTGCTGGTCTTTTGGCCTACTGGTTGACCATTTGATTAGCGATGTTCTGACACAGTGGAATTCCACTCAGCACATGTTGCAGCAGCTACAGGCTTGGTTGCAGTATGTCCTTTTGCATAGCCTGGGACAATGCAGTCTAGAGCAAATCACACTTGTGGAGTGGGCACAGGTGAAGGACCTCTGCAACTTTCTGCACAGTTTTGAAATGGCTACTAAGATGTTTACCACTGATGATGCCATCATCTGCATCACTATTCCGGTCATCTACATGCTGGAGCACACTTTGAATAGTCTGCGTGAGGAGGTGATGATCCCAGAGCAAGAGGTGGAAGCAAGGAGGATGCGGAAGGGATAGCAATATTTCAAATTTCCAGACTGTCGTTTCACAGGTGGGTGCCATGGGAGGGTGGCTTACAGCGATACAGCGGTCAAGGGGGGCTCATGATACCCGACAAACTGTTAGTGAAGATGCAGGAGCCAAGGAACAAATTGAGAAGGACAAGGTGATGGACGAGCAATAGTTAGGAAATAAAGAGGATAATGATACGCTCTGTGTTGTCTGTTGTTGGAGGGAGCAGATGGAGGAAGCAACCTTGAGTGTTACAGCATAGCATGGACTTGGACCTCATGGAAGCGCCTGACACATGAGTACATTCTTGCTGCACTACCATATTCTTAGGGTTAGAAATAGTGCTGACTACTGGGTTACCACTCTGTTAGATCCACGGTAAAAAGAATAAATTTAGCCAGATGCTTCTCCCCTTTGAAAGGGATATGCTCATACTGGAGTATCGAAACACGCTTGTAGACAATCGTAAGAGTGGTTTTCCCTAAGGCAGCAGTGAGGCACACAGCATGCATCCCAGTTCTAGATGTCCAACCCCGCGAACGTCAAGGTGTCATTGCCAAAATATTAGCAGCAGCGTAAGTGGCATGAGCAATTTCTGTAAGTCATTTAACACATTTTTTAGATCAGCCTGTGCACCAGCAGAACAGAGTACAAGTCTGACACGTTGTGAGCGACTGGAGAGGATGGTGCAGGAGTATATGGAACTCAATATCAATGCCATCAGGGGGATTTGAACCCTTTTACAGTTTGATCTTCTAAAATGGAATAGTGGCCTGAGCTCGCCTGTCACACTTTGGAGGTTTTGTCATGTCCGGCAACCAGCGTTCTCTAAGGCTACTTTCACACATCCGTTTTTTCCAATCTGGCACAATCCATCCAAGTTTGAAAAAGACTGATCCTGTGCAAATTGGGAAAAACTGATACGACGGATCAGGTTTTTAGCCGGATCCGTCATGAAGGTTTTGAAGCTGAGAAATGCAATCTGAGCATGGAGAGAGAGAGAGAGACACACACCTTGATTTCCTACTTCCAGGCATGCGTAGAGGAAGAAAACGGAGTCCGGTGGACGGATCAGTCCTTTGCCTGATCCGGCAGCCATAGACTTCTATTGTACCAACAAAGAAAAAGGTGATATATATGTCACAGTTTACAAAGATAATAATAAAATCTCAAAAATTGATAATAAAATAATGTAGATATTACTAGTGACAATACCACCAAACGTGTGGATGGCAGACCATCCGGAAATGTGAAAGAAAATATCCAGGAATGGGGAAGACACCAAGTGGCAAGACAGCAACAGAAAATCAAAGGTGACACAATGTGAGTAATAAAATATAATTTTATTGAATCAAATATGCAAAAATATAACACTACAGAATTATATATGTATTAAAATATAAAAAATATATTTTATTTTATAAAAAGAGGCGATAACCAATATTATGATAAAGCTACAGAAATGTAAAGTGAGCACCTCAATATATGACCATATGTACTTTAATAATTCCTGCACAAAATGAAATATAGCAGGTATGTAAACATATAAACATATGGAGAATGGTTTGCTCAATAAAAAACCAGGTGATGAGCCCTATATGCAAAGGCTGGCGATGTGTACTATATCTACAAAATTGATTGTGTATCAACAAATAAAAAATTAAAATATATACTTATATATATAATAATAAAACATAATGTGCAGCAATAATTATGTGCATATAATGATCAAAATATATATATATATATATATATATATATATATACACTAATGTGGGGAAACACATAAATAATAGTGCCAGGTGCAAAAAGATAAAAAAAACTGCACTATTGAAAAACCAATATGTGTATGTGTATACACAAAAAGGTGTAAAAAGGAAACACTGCAATGGTGAAAAATCAATATATGTGTGCATCCACACGTGTAAAGTAAAAGTACCATACGCCACAGTGAATGAAATAAATGGTTCAAAAAAATACCGCCAAATATGGGACAATAATTATATACACTCGTGCAGAGTACAAGAACCATGCATCGCAGTGAATAGGGTGGAGGGTGTCAAAAATACCGCCAAGCTAAGGACAATTACCTGGGAGCTGATATCAAAGGTTATGGCCTCTGTAGAACGCGCCCCGACGCGCGTTTCGGAAATGTTTTCCTTCGTCAGGGGGATGTTATTGTACCAACAAGCCTGATGCGCCGCTTCAGACGCTGTCTGGTTTTTTCGACAAAACAAAACACATTCCTAGACCCATTTTGTCTGGCCGCCGGAATTGAAATTTATGCTGGATCAGGAAAAAAAACGCACGAAACGGAAGGACATGCGGCGTGATCCGCCGCTAATGCAAGTCAATGACAAAAAAACAGATCCGGCGGTAGAAAAAAACATCCGTTTTTTTTTTTTAAAAAAGCCAGATCGTGCCTGACGGCAAAAAACAGATGTGTGAAAGTAGCCTAAGAACGTGTCTACAGTATTGCTGGTGGTGTCCTGATGGATGAGCACATCTGGCTGTCCCCTGAAAGTATAGACTGCCTAACTTTCATCAAAATGAACAAGTCATGGATCTCTGATGACTTTTGCACCCCAGTCGCAGATTGGGCAGACTAGGCAATCATCTCGTTTTGAGTGTCATTTATTGACAGTCTATGCCTCTTTTGTTGTGGCTTCTGTGCCAGTTGTTGCTACTGCTGCTGATGTTACAAACAATTTTTGGAAATGTAGAGACTCCAAGTTGGAATGGAAATGTTGCATGAGGTTTGAGGTCTTTTAGCTAAGATGTCTTACACCGCTCCTTTAACCACCAGGTCCTCATTGAAACCTCAAATCCAAGCGGTAAGAGCTGGACCAGACCCTGATACCTCATGCATGGCCCATGACTGACTGCTGCTGTGCCATTAGCAAATTTCTACTGTGGGTCAATTGATGCCACTTTTCATTGTGTCTGCCCCTAGTTTTAGCTGTTTGGAAAGCTTTTTGTCACCCCTTATGGTGTAATCTACACTTTTGGTTTTGCCTCCCATTGAACCTAATGGGGTTCAGATATGTTCCTTGAACCGTTCGGCGATTTCGAACTGTATCGAACCTTGAAAGTTTTGCTCATCCCTACCACTGAGACTTTTTCGTATGGGACCGATGAAAACCTGGAGCCGGCCCTGTTTGTGCATCTTCAGGTATAAAATGTAATACAGTAGCAGCCGCTTCTTTTAGGAAATAGATCAGCTCACAGATAATGGGACTCCAATCGTGTAATATCCAGAGGGCAAATCTCAGGGTTAGCAATTCAGATGATGTAACTGAATGGTGACCTGATAATTTATGTCAGACGTTGAGAATATATTTCTCGCTGAAGGACACAGATTATGAACCAGCAGTAGTCACATGAGTCAATCCCAGTAATGAGATAACAGACACCTCTGTGTGTACTGCTGTAATTTGCTGACAACACGTTATGGAAGAACAGTGTATAACACAGAAGAATAACGTACAACACGGAAGAATATTGTACAGCACGGAAGAATAGTGTACAAAACGGAAGAATAGACTACAGCATGAAAGAATAGTGTACAGCATGGAAGAATAGTGTAGAAGACGGAAGAATATTGTACAGCACGGAAGAATAGTGTACAGCATGGAAGAATAGTGTTCAACATGGAAGAATAGTGTACAGCATGGAAGAATAGTGTTCAACATGGAAGAATAGTGTACAAGACTGAAGAATAGTGTTCAACATGGAATAATAGTGTACAGCACGGAAGAATAGTGTAAAGCTTGAAAGAACAGTATACAACACAGAAGAATAATCACATTCACACCTGATTGTCCTTAGCTGCACATATATTCAGTACCAAGGGTCTGCCCCAGACGAAGTCTGCGCCATCTATTTCAAAATCCATATTTCAAAATTACAGATTTCTAATTACACTACTGTGAATTAGATTAGAATTCTAGAATGCATTTGGCCACTCAATCACTCCTACAGTATTGTCATCATCACCATCTGACCGAGATGTTATTCTGTTCCCACAGGTATGATTTGCTGACTTTCCACTGCTTTCCTGTTGTGAATGTGTTAGACATGAATTCTGAGCAGAAGCTCCCTCTGGTGGTTACAAACAGTACTGAACTATTCAATGAAGGTTGTGAAGATTGGCAATCAGGAGTTACAGACTGGTCTTATATAAGGGAGGTTCCCTCCCATCAAGGTTGCCCGTGATCAATTGTTCTTGTCTCAACTGTGGTTCCTGGTTCACTTGGAAGCTTGCTGATTCTTGCCTGCATCTTCTGCTAACAGATAAGATTTTTTCTGCTTTTATTTTTGTACTTGCTTTTTGCATTTTTCCCTGCACTTCTGTGGAGGTCAGCCAGGTCCCCTCCGGGGCTTGTGCTCCTCTCAGTTTATCTGAGCCACTGTTATTTGTTCATTTGCCTTTCCAGTTTTTTTTCAGTGGCTGCGGCTTAGTTTTGTTACACCAGAGAACTAATTTAGGTGGTAGAGGTCGTGTGATCTCAGGTGTTTTTGCAATTAGTAGAGTTGGTATTTTGTTAGGGTTTTGGGGATTGCAGTAAGGGTCCTTCCTATCCTCTTCTTTCTAGGAAGATTGGGCCCCAACGTTTGCTCATACTATTTTCTGTCTGTGTCTGTATTTCCTCTTGTCTAACCGCCATTACATGTTTGGGGGCTTTCTATGTTCTTTGGGGATCTGCTCCGGGGCAGTTAGCTTTCCTCTTTCTATCTTTAGGTGTAGTTAACCTCTCAGGCTGTGACGAGGCGTCTAGGACCAACTTAGGAACGCTCCACGGCTGCCTTTAGTTGTGGTGTTTAGTCAGGATACTGCAATCCAGTAGATTCCAACCTCTCTGGTGTATTGCAGTTTTTGCCTGCTCTCCTCAGCTACCAAATCAAAACAGTATCACCGGCCTAACTGAAAATTATATGGTACTCACAGAAGGGAAAAAAAAGTGTGGAAAGAAAAAAAAAAGTTGTCAGAATTGTCAGAGATATTTTTTTTTCCTGTTTGTTGCATTTTTTTTTCTCCCTCTGTTTCTCTGAGTGCTGAGGAGGATTTTTTTTTTCTCTCAATGGAGCTTGCACAGTTGTCTGGCCGTGTGGATCAGCTTGCCACTGAAGTTCGGAGTATTGCTATCTACCTTGCAAGGTTGCCTGTTGTGGAACCTAGGATTCCCATGCCAGATTTGTTTTTAGGGGATCGAGCTAAATTTCTGAATTTCAAAAATAACTGTAAGTTGTTTTTTGCCTTAAAACCTAAGTCCTGAGGGAACGCAGCACAGCAGGTTCAAATTGTCATCTCTCTCCTGCGCGGCGATCCTCAGGATTGGGCTTTTTCCCTGACACCTGGGGACCCTGTTTTGAGTAATGTTGATGCATTTTTTCTGGCTCTGGGGTTATTGTACAATGAACCTAATGTCACTGATCAAGCTGAAAAAACCTTGTTGGCATTAAATCAGGGGCTTGAGGACGCTGAGTTATACTGTCAGAAATTTCAAAAGTGGGCAGTCCTGACCAAATGGAATGATGATGCTTTGGTAGTGTGGCGCTTCCCACGGCTGTGGGGCGTCGGGACATGGCATAGCTTGCCTAGCTAGCCAATGCTCCCACGCCGCCAGTCCACGACGACGTGAGGCATGGGTCCCAGATGGTAAGAGAATGTGGACCCACTGGACCACGGAGGGAGACCCGGGCCTGCCCGGACTAGGGAAGGGCAGTGACCGGGATCCGTGGCAGCTGAGCATGTGGGCAAGGTGGCGACCTGCAGGACTAGACAACACCGCACAACTTCAGGTAAGAAGAAACATAAAGTTTACTTAAAGAAACAAAGTACATAAACAGAACATAAGACCGGGCTCCCGATTCCGCACATCAGAGAAGGGTACACAACTCAGGATCACAGACGAGTGCTGGAGGACATCACGGGTAGATGCAGTCCAGGGTTATCTGGCACAGGCATACTTGGACGGCCTCTCTCTCAGGCCTTAGGCGTAGCACAGGCTCAGCAGGAGAACATCAGACACCGACCTCAGACAGACTTCAGACGATGGCGGGGTCATCACGGGTTGATGAAGTCCAGGATCATCTGGCACGGGCAAACTAGTATGGCCTCACTCTCAGGCCTCGGGCGTAGCACAGGCTCAGCAGGAGAACATCAGACACCGGCCCAGGACGAACGTCAGACGATGGCGGGGTCATCACGGGTTGATGAAGTCCAGGGTCATCTGGCACGGGCATACTAGGACGGCCTCTCTCTCAGGCCTCAGGCGTAGCACAGGCTCAGCAGGAGAACATCAGACACCGACCCAGGACAGACGTCATCACAGGGTAGACCAAGGAGGAACCGCAGGACAGGCAGGTTGTCACGGCAAGTGACCAAGGCAGTCTCTGGGACAGGCAGGTTGTCACGGCTAGTGACCAGGGCAGTCTCTGGGACAGGCAGGTTGTCACGGCAAGTGACCAGGCAGTCTCTGGGACAGGCAGGTTGTCACGGCTAGTGACCAGGGCAGGCAGGTTGTCACGGCAAGTGACCAGGGCAGTCTCTGGGACAGGCAGGTTGTCACGGCAAGTGACCAGGCAGTCTCTGGGACAGGCAGGTTGTCACGGCTAGTGACCAGGGCAGGCAGGTTGTCACGGCAAGTGACCAGGCAGTCTCTGGGACAGGCAGGTTGTCACGGCTAGTGACCAGGGCAGGCAGGTTGTCACGGCAAGTGACCAGGCAGTCTCTGGGACAGGCAGGTTGTCACGGCTAGTGACCAGGCAGTCTCTAGACAGGCAGGTATATACGACCTGATATGGTGGAGCCTCCAGGTAGGCTGCAGTCGGATGGCAGATGATCGCTCCAGGTGAGCAGGCAAGAGCCGGGGATCTCTGCAGATGATGTCCGAACTTCCGGATGGAGCTGCAGTCGGATGGCAGATGATCGCTCCCAGGTGAGCAGGCAAGAGCCGGGGATCTCTGCAGATGACGTCCGAACTTCCGGATGGAGCTGCAGTCGGATGGCAGACAGGCAAGCCGACAGGTAACAGGCAGGAAACTGGAATCAGGAGCTGATGGCTGAAACAGAGTTAGACTGCACAGGAACAACAGGGACACGGATTGGATCTCAGGGAGTCAGGAACACGGACAGGAACATGGATTGGATCTCAGGGAGTCAGGAACACGGATTGGGTCTCAGGGAGTCAGGAACACAGACAGGAACATGGATTGGATCACAGGAACACGGACTGGAACACAGGCCTCGGACTCCGGACATCTGGCAATGATCGCAGGATCCGGACATCAGGCAGGAAGGATAGGATCCGGACATCTGGAAGTGGTCGTCGGACATCGGACATCAGGCCATGGTCATCAGGCATAGGATCCGGACATCTGGCAGCGACCTGAAAAGGAACCCCAGCGGTCTGGTGCAAGCCCCGCCAGGCTCAACGGGAGCTGGCCGGGGATTGCACAGAGGCTGAGCACAGAGTAACAGAAACTCAGCACACACCGGACTCCTCCTTCCAAGATGAACTCAGGTTATATAGCAAGGATTCACAGTCACTGGCACAGGGTTCTGGACACAGCAGGATTTCAGGAACATAACACAGAGGACACAGTTCAGACAGTCAGGTACAGGATGCGATCCAAGATCAGGGGTTCAGGTAATTAGACACAGCAGGAACAGGCCTGGATATACAGCCTCCAGGAACGGCGATCTGGGTAATCAGCCCCCAGCATAGGCGGAAACACAAGACACAGTTCAGACATTCAGGTACAGGATGCGATCCAGGATAAGGGGTTCAGGTAATTAGACACAGCAGGAACAGGCCTGGATATACAGCCTCCAGGAACGGCGATCTGGGTAATCAGCCCCCAGCATAGGCGGAAACACAAGACACAATTCAGACATTCAGGTACCGGGTTTGATCCAGGATCAGGGAACAAGACACAACAGGAACAGGGAATCAGCTCTCCAGAGCTGATCAAATTCAGAGCAGGAGCTGAACACACAACCACATACGGCTAGGTTCAGGGATTCAGTGTGGATTCAATGTGAAGCTCTGGCAACGCCCACTAGGCTGGGGAACTTTATATATGAGCTGCTTCACAGCGATAGGCTGGAGCAGTAATTCTAGTAAACACCCAATCCACATAAAAGCAGGACAGGTGTGGGCCGCGTCCCCTATGCAGAGCCAGACAGCACAACACAGAGGGAACCCAACAATGGCTGCTGCCAACCACGCAGTAAGTCATGCACCACTGCAGAGGACTTTGCAAGCTACGGACGGCTTTCACAGCAAGTCAGGAACCGCACATGCGGGCGGTCATGCAAAGCAGCGGAGCCACTCACGCAAGTACGGGTACGCAGCAGAGCCGGGAACTGAGCAGCATCCATATAAGTAACAGACAACAGTATCCCAGCTGGTTAGGGGGAAAGGAGCAAAAGGGTTAATGCAAAAAACATGCAGAGTAACGCTGGAAAACAAAGTAAAGACAATACCAGCGTTACAGTATCCCCCTCCTCAGGCCCCCTCTTCTGAAGACCCAAGTAAAAAAAAAAAAATTCCCCAGAAAAATTCACTTGGGTTTGGCGGTAAGTCCCATAGTTCACAATATGGCAGCAGAGTTAATAGCTCGAAAAGTCCGAACCGCTGACCAAGCGGGGAATCGAGCCATCTAGTCCACTTACCCTGTGGGGACCAAGTAGTCTAGTTCGCACATCAGGTGGAGCTTGGAGAAAGTCCTGCAGACCGCACATGCTCAGCGGAGTCCATGGCCAGAGCTTTCTGTGGCGCTTCCCACGGCTGTGGGGCGTCGGGACATGGCATAGCTTGCCTAGCTAGCCAATGCTCCCACGCCGCCAGTCCACGACGACGTGAGGCATGGGTCCCAGATGGTAAGAGAATGTGGACCCACTGGACCACGGAGGGAGACCCGGGCCTGCCCGGACTAGGGAAGGGCAGTGACCGGGATCCGTGGCAGCTGAGCATGTGGGCAAGGTGGCGACCTGCAGGACTAGACAACACCGCACAACTTCAGGTAAGAAGAAACATAAAGTTTACTTAAAGAAACAAAGTACATAAACAGAACATAAGACCGGGCTCCCGATTCCGCACATCAGAGAAGGGTACACAACTCAGGATCACAGACGAGTGCTGGAGGACATCACGGGTAGATGCAGTCCAGGGTTATCTGGCACAGGCATACTTGGACGGCCTCTCTCTCAGGCCTTAGGCGTAGCACAGGCTCAGCAGGAGAACATCAGACACCGACCTCAGACAGACTTCAGACGATGGCGGGGTCATCACGGGTTGATGAAGTCCAGGATCATCTGGCACGGGCAAACTAGTATGGCCTCACTCTCAGGCCTCGGGCGTAGCACAGGCTCAGCAGGAGAACATCAGACACCGGCCCAGGACGAACGTCAGACGATGGCGGGGTCATCACGGGTTGATGAAGTCCAGGGTCATCTGGCACGGGCATACTAGGACGGCCTCTCTCTCAGGCCTCAGGCGTAGCACAGGCTCAGCAGGAGAACATCAGACACCGACCCAGGACAGACGTCATCACAGGGTAGACCAAGGAGGAACCGGCAGGACAGGCAGGTTGTCACGGCAAGTGACCAAGGCAGTCTCTGGGACAGGCAGGTTGTCACGGCTAGTGACCAGGGCAGTCTCTGAGACAGGCAGGTTGTCACGGCAAGTGACCAGGCAGTCTCTGGGACAGGCAGGTTGTCACGGCTAGTGACCAGGGCAGGCAGGTTGTCACGGCAAGTGACCAGGGCAGTCTCTGGGACAGGCAGGTTGTCACGGCAAGTGACCAGGCAGTCTCTGGGACAGGCAGGTTGTCACGGCTAGTGACCAGGGCAGGCAGGTTGTCACGGCAAGTGACCAGGCAGTCTCTGGGACAGGCAGGTTGTCACGGCTAGTGACCAGGGCAGGCAGGTTGTCACGGCAAGTGACCAAGGCAGTCTCTGGGACAGGCAGGTTGTCACGGCAAGTGACCAGGCAGTCTCTGGGACAGGCAGGTTGTCACGGCTAGTGACCAGGCAGTCTCTAGACAGGCAGGTATATACGACCTGATATGGTGGAGCCTCCAGGTAGGCTGCAGTCGGATGGCAGATGATCGCTCCAGGTGAGCAGGCAAGAGCCGGGGATCTCTGCAGATGATGTCCGAACTTCCGGATGGAGCTGCAGTCGGATGGCAGATGATCGCTCCCAGGTGAGCAGGCAAGAGCCGGGGATCTCTGCAGATGACGTCCGAACTTCCGGATGGAGCTGCAGTCGGATGGCAGACAGGCAAGCCGACAGGTAACAGGCAGGAAACTGGAATCAGGAGCTGATGGCTGAAACAGAGTTAGACTGCACAGGAACAACAGGGACACGGATTGGATCTCAGGGAGTCAGGAACACGGACAGGAACATGGATTGGATCTCAGGGAGTCAGGAACACGGATTGGGTCTCAGGGAGTCAGGAACACAGACAGGAACATGGATTGGATCACAGGAACACGGACTGGAACACAGGCCTCGGACTCCGGACATCTGGCAATGATCGGCAGGATCCGGACATCAGGCAGGAAGGATAGGATCCGGACATCTGGAAGTGGTCGTCGGACATCGGACATCAGGCCATGGTCATCAGGCATAGGATCCGGACATCTGGCAGCGACCTGAAAAGGAACCCCAGCGGTCTGGTGCAAGCCCCGCCAGGCTCAACGGGAGCTGGCCGGGGATTGCACAGAGGCTGAGCACAGAGTAACAGAAACTCAGCACACACCGGACTCCTCCTTCCAAGATGAACTCAGGTTATATAGCAAGGATTCACAGTCACTGGCACAGGGTTCTGGACACAGCAGGATTTCAGGAACATAACACAGAGGACACAGTTCAGACAGTCAGGTACAGGATGCGATCCAAGATCAGGGGTTCAGGTAATTAGACACAGCAGGAACAGGCCTGGATATACAGCCTCCAGGAACGGTGATCTGGGTAATCAGCCCCCAGCATAGGCGGAAACACAAGACACAGTTCAGACATTCAGGTACAGGATGCGATCCAGGATAAGGGTTCAGGTAATTAGACACAGCAGGAACAGGCCTGGATATACAGCCTCCAGGAACGGCGATCTGGGTAATCAGCCCCCAGCATAGGCGGAAACACAAGACACAATTCAGACATTCAGGTACCGGGTTTGATCCAGGATCAGGGAACAAGACACAACAGGAACAGGGAATCAGCTCTCCAGAGCTGATCAAATTCAGAGCAGGAGCTGAACACACAACCACATACGGCTAGGTTCAGGGATTCAGTGTGGATTCAATGTGAAGCTCTGGCAACGCCCACTAGGGCTGGGGAACTTTATATATGAGCTGCTTCACAGCGATAGGCTGGAGCAGTAATTCTAGTAAACACCCAATCCACATAAAAGCAGGACAGGTGTGGGCCGCGTCCCCTATGCAGAGCCAGACAGCACAACACAGAGGGAACCCAACAATGGCTGCTGCCAACCACGCAGTAAGTCATGCACCACTGCAGAGGACTTTGCAAGCTACGGACGGCTTTCAAAGCAAGTCAGGAACCGCACATGCGGGCGGTCATGCAAAGCAGCGGAGCCACTCACGCAAGTACGGGTACGCAGCAGAGCCGGGAACTGAGCAGCATCCATATAAGTAACAGACAACAGTATCCCAGCTGGTTAGGGGAAAGGAGCAAAAGGGTTAATGCAAAAAACATGCAGAGTAACGCTGGAAAACAAAGTAAAGACAATACCAGCGTTACAGTATCCCCCTCCTCAGGCCCCCTCTTCTGAAGACCCAAGTAAAAAAAAAAAATTCCCCAGAAAAATTCACTTGGGTTTGGCGGTAAGTCCCATAGTTCACAATATGGCAGCAGAGTTAATAGCTCGAAAAGTCCGAACCGCTGACCAAGCGGGGAATCGAGCCATCTAGTCCACTTACCCTGTGGGGACCAAGTAGTCTAGTTCGCACATCAGGTGGAGCTTGGAGAAAGTCCTGCAGACCGCACATGCTCAGCGGAGTCCATGGCCAGAGCTTTCTGTGGCGCTTCCCACGGCTGTGGGGCGTCGGGACATGGCATAGCTTGCCTAGCTAGCCAATGCTCCCACGCCGCCAGTCCACGACGACGTGAGGCATGGGTCCCAGATGGTAAGAGAATGTGGACCCACTGGACCACGGAGGGAGACCCGGGCCTGCCCGGACTAGGGAAGGGCAGTGACCGGGATCCGTGGCAGCTGAGCATGTGGGCAAGGTGGCGACCTGCAGGACTAGACAACACCGCACAACTTCAGGTAAGAAGAAACATAAAGTTTACTTAAAGAAACAAAGTACATAAACAGAACATAAGACCGGGCTCCCGATTCCGCACATCAGAGAAGGGTACACAACTCAGGATCACAGACGAGTGCTGGAGGACATCATGGGTAGATGCAGTCCAGGGTTATCTGGCACAGGCATACTTGGACGGCCTCTCTCTCAGGCCTTAGGCGTAGCACAGGCTCAGCAGGAGAACATCAGACACCGACCTCAGACAGACTTCAGACGATGGCGGGTCATCACGGGTTGATGAAGTCCAGGATCATCTGGCACGGGCAAACTAGTATGGCCTCACTCTCAGGCCTCGGGCGTAGCACAGGCTCAGCAGGAGAACATCAGACACCGGCCCAGGACGAACGTCAGACGATGGCGGGGTCATCACGGGTTGATGAAGTCCAGGGTCATCTGGCACGGGCATACTAGGACGGCCTCTCTCTCAGGCCTCAGGCGTAGCACAGGCTCAGCAGGAGAACATCAGACACCGACCCAGGACAGACGTCATCACAGGGTAGAGCAAGGAGGAACCGGCAGGACAGGCAGGTTGTCACGGCAAGTGACCAAGGCAGTCTCTGGGACAGGCAGGTTGTCACGGCTAGTGACCAGGGCAGTCTCTGGGACAGGCAGGTTGTCACGGCAAGTGACCAGGCAGTCTCTGGGACAGGCAGGTTGTCACGGCTAGTGACCAGGGCAGGCAGGTTGTCACGGCAAGTGACCAGGGCAGTCTCTGGGACAGGCAGGTTGTCACGGCAAGTGACCAGGCAGTCTCTGGGACAGGCAGGTTGTCACGGCTAGTGACCAGGGCAGGCAGGTTGTCACGGCAAGTGACCAGGCAGTCTCTGGGACAGGCAGGTTGTCACGGCTAGTGACCAGGGCAGGCAGGTTGTCACGGCAAGTGACCAAGGCAGTCTCTGGGACAGGCAGGTTGTCACGGCAAGTGACCAGGCAGTCTCTGGGACAGGCAGGTTGTCACGGCTAGTGACCAGGCAGTCTCTAGACAGGCAGGTATATACGACCTGATATGGTGGAGCCTCCAGGTAGGCTGCAGTCGGATGGCAGATGATCGCTCCAGGTGAGCAGGCAAGAGCCGGGGATCTCTGCAGATGATGTCCGAACTTCCGGATGGAGCTGCAGTCGGATGGCAGATGATCGCTCCCAGGTGAGCAGGCAAGAGCCGGGGATCTCTGCAGATGACGTCCGAACTTCCGGATGGAGCTGCAGTCGGATGGCAGACAGGCAAGCCGACAGGTAACAGGCAGGAAACTGGAATCAGGAGCTGATGGCTGAAACAGAGTTAGACTGCACAGGAACAACAGGGACACGGATTGGATCTCAGGGAGTCAGGAACACGGACAGGAACATGGATTGGATCTCAGGGAGTCAGGAACACGGATTGGGTCTCAGGGAGTCAGGAACACAGACAGGAACATGGATTGGATCACAGGAACACGGACTGGAACACAGGCCTCGGACTCCGGACATCTGGCAATGATCGGCAGGATCCGGACATCAGGCAGGAAGGATAGGATCCGGACATCTGGAAGTGGTCGTCGGACATCGGACATCAGGCCATGGTCATCAGGCATAGGATCCGGACATCTGGCAGCGACCTGAAAAGGAACCCCAGCGGTCTGGTGCAAGCCCCGCCAGGCTCAACGGGAGCTGGCCGGGGATTGCACAGAGGCTGAGCACAGAGTAACAGAAACTCAGCACACACCGGACTCCTCCTTCCAAGATGAACTCAGGTTATATAGCAAGGATTCACAGTCACTGGCACAGGGTTCTGGACACAGCAGGATTTCAGGAACATAACACAGAGGACACAGTTCAGACAGTCAGGTACAGGATGCGATCCAAGATCAGGGTTCAGGTAATTAGACACAGCAGGAACAGGCCTGGATATACAGCCTCCAGGAACGGCGATCTGGGTAATCAGCCCCCAGCATAGGCGGAAACACAAGACACAGTTCAGACATTCAGGTACAGGATGCGATCCAGGATAAGGGGTTCAGGTAATTAGACACAGCAGGAACAGGCCTGGATATACAGCCTCCAGGAACGGCGATCTGGGTAATCAGCCCCCAGCATAGGCGGAAACACAAGACACAATTCAGACATTCAGGTACCGGGTTTGATCCAGGATCAGGGAACAAGACACAACAGGAACAGGGAATCAGCTCTCCAGAGCTGATCAAATTCAGAGCAGGAGCTGAACACACAACCACATACGGCTAGGTTCAGGGATTCAGTGTGGATTCAATGTGAAGCTCTGGCAACGCCCACTAGGGCTGGGGAACTTTATATATGAGCTGCTTCACAGCGATAGGCTGGAGCAATAATTCTAGTAAACACCCAATCCACATAAAAGCAGGACAGGTGTGGGCCGCGCCCCCTATGCAGAGCCAGACAGCACAACACAGAGGGAACCCAACAATGGCTGCTGCCAACCACGCAGTAAGTCATGCACCACTGCAGAGGACTTTGCAAGCTACGGACGGCTTTCACAGCAAGTCAGGAACCGCACATGCGGGCGGTCATGCAAAGCAGCGGAGCCACTCACGCAAGTACGGGTACGCAGCAGAGCCGGGAACTGAGCAGCATCCATATAAGTAACAGACAACAGTATCCCAGCTGGTTAGGGGGAAAGGAGCAAAAGGGTTAATGCAAAAAACATGCAGAGTAACGCTGGAAAACAAAGTAAAGACAATACCAGCGTTACAGTATCCCCCTCCTCAGCCCCCTCTTCTGAAGACCCAAGTAAAAAAAAAAATTCCCCAGAAAAATTCACTTGGGTTTGGCGGTAAGTCCCATAGTTCACAATATGGCAGCAGAGTTAATAGCTCGAAAAGTCCGAACCGCTGACCAAGCGGGGAATCGAGCCATCTAGTCCACTTACCCTGTGGGGACCAAGTAGTCTAGTTCACACATCAGGTGGAGCTTGGAGAAAGTCCTGCAGACCGCACATGCTCAGCGGAGTCCATGGCCAGAGCTTTCTGTGCGCTTCCCACGGCTGTGGGGCGTCGGGACATGGCATAGCTTGCCTAGCTAGCCAATGCTCCCACGCCGCCAGTCCACGACGACGTAAGGCATGGGTCCCAGATGGTAAGAGAATGTGGACCCACTGGACCACGGAGGGAGACCCGGGCCTGCCCGGACTAGGGAAGGGCAGTGACCGGGATCCGTGGCAGCTGAGCATGTGGGCAAGGTGGCGACCTGCAGGACTAGACAACACCGCACAACTTCAGGTAAGAAGAAACATAAAGTTTACTTAAAGAAACAAAGTACATAAACAGAACATAAGACCGGGCTCCCGATTCCGCACATCAGAGAAGGGTACACAACTCAGGATCACAGACGAGTGCTGGAGGACATCACGGGTAGATGCAGTCCAGGGTTATCTGGCACAGGCATACTTGGACGGCCTCTCTCTCAGGCCTTAGGCGTAGCACAGGCTCAGCAGGAAAACATCAGACACCGACCTCAGACAGACTTCAGACGATGGCGGGGTCATCACGGGTTGATGAAGTCCAGGATCATCTGGCACGGGCAAACTAGTATGGCCTCACTCTCAGGCCTCGGGCGTAGCACAGGCTCAGCAGGAGAACATCAGACACCGGCCCAGGACGAACGTCAGACGATGGCGGGGTCATCACGGGTTGATGAAGTCCAGGGTCATCTGGCACGGGCATACTAGGACGGCCTCTCTCTCAGGCCTCAGGCGTAGCACAGGCTCAGCAGGAGAACATCAGACACCGACCCAGGACAGACGTCATCACAGGGTAGACCAAGGAGGAACCGGCAGGACAGGCAGGTTGTCACGGCAAGTGACCAAGGCAGTCTCTGGGACAGGCAGGTTGTCACGGCTAGTGACCAGGGCAGTCTCTGGGACAGGCAGGTTGTCACGGCAAGTGACCAGGCAGTCTCTGGGACAGGCAGGTTGTCACGGCTAGTGACCAGGGCAGGCAGGTTGTCACGGCAAGTGACCAGGGCAGTCTCTGGGACAGGCAGGTTGTCACGGCAAGTGACCAGGCAGTCTCTGGGACAGGCAGGTTGTCACGGCTAGTGACCAGGGCAGGCAGGTTGTCACGGCAAGTGACCAGGCAGTCTCTGGGACAGGCAGGTTGTCACGGCTAGTGACCAGGGCAGGCAGGTTGTCACGCAAGTGACCAAGGCAGTCTCTGGGACAGGCAGGTTGTCACGGCAAGTGACCAGGCAGTCTCTGGACAGGCAGGTTGTCACGGCTAGTGACCAGGCAGTCTCTAGACAGGCAGGTATATACGACCTGATATGGTGGAGCCTCCAGGTAGGCTGCAGTCGGATGGCAGATGATCGCTCCAGGTGAGCAGGCAAGAGCCGGGGATCTCTGCATATGATGTCCGAACTTCCGGATGGAGCTGCAGTCGGATGGCAGATGATCGCTCCCAGGTGAGCAGGCAAGAGCCGGGGATCTCTGCAGATGACGTCCGAACTTCCGGATGGAGCTGCAGTCGGATGGCAGACAGGCAAGCCGACAGGTAACAGGCAGGAAACTGGAATCAGGAGCTGATGGCTGAAACAGAGTTAGACTGCACAGGAACAACAGGGACACGGATTGGATCTCAGGGAGTCAGGAACACGGACAGGAACATGGATTGGATCTCAGGGAGTCAGGAACACGGATTGGGTCTCAGGGAGTCAGGAACACAGACAGGAACATGGATTGGATCACAGGAACACGGACTGGAACACAGGCCTCGGACTCCGGACATCTGGCAATGATCGGCAGGATCCGGACATCAGGCAGGAAGGATAGGTTCCGGACATCTGGAAGTGGTCGTCGGACATCGGACATCAGGCCATGGTCATCAGGCATAGGATCCGGACATCTGGCAGCGACCTGAAAAGGAACCCCAGCGGTCTGGTGCAAGCCCCGCCAGGCTCAACGGGAGCTGGCCGGGGATTGCACAGAGGCTGAGCACAGAGTAACAGAAACTCAGCACACACCGGACTCCTCCTTCCAAGATGAACTCAGGTTATATAGCAAGGATTCACAGTCACTGGCACAGGGTTCTGGACACAGCAGGATTTCAGGAACATAACACAGAGGACACAGTTCAGACAGTCAGGTACAGGATGCGATCCAAGATCAGGGGTTCAGGTAATTAGACACAGCAGGAACAGGCCTGGATATACAGCCTCCAGGAACGGCGATCTGGGTAATCAGCCCCCAGCATAGGCGGAAACACAAGACACAATTCAGACATTCAGGTACCGGGTTTGATCCAGGATCAGGGAACAAGACACAACAGGAACAGGGAATCAGCTCTCCAGAGCTGATCAAATTCAGAGCAGGAGCTGAACACACAACCACATACGGCTAGGTTAAGGGATTCAGTGTGGATTCAATGTGAAGCTCTGGCAACGCCCACTAGGGCTGGGGAACTTTATATATGAGCTGCTTCACAGCGATAGGCTGGAGCAGTAATTCTAGTAAACACCCAATCCACATAAAAGCAGGACAGGTGTGGGCCGCGCCCCCTATGCAGAGCCAGACAGCACAACACAGAGGGAACCCAACAATGGCTGCTGCCAACCACGCAGTAAGTCATGCACCACTGCAGAGGACTTTGCAAGCTACGGACGGCTTTCACAGCAAGTCAGGAACCGCACATGCGGGCGGTCATGCAAAGCAGCGGAGCCACTCACGCAAGTACGGGTACGCAGCAGAGCCGGGAACTGAGCAGCATCCATATAAGTAACAGACAACAGTATCCCAGCTGGTTAGGGGGAAAGGAGCAAAAGGGTTAATGCAAAAAACATGCAGAGTAACGCTGGAAAACAAAGTAAAGACAATACCAGCGTTACAGGCAGCCCTTTTTCGAAGGGCTGTCAGAGAATGTAAAAGATGTTATGGTGGGTTTCCCTGCTCCCTCTGGTCTCAATGATTCTATGTCATTAGCGATTCAAATTGACAGACGTTTGCGTGAGCGTAGAGGTATGCGTGGAATGGTGTTGCCCTGTGAGCCAGCTTCTGAACCCATGCAGTGTGATAAAGTGGCTTCTGGGGCACAGCGTCATGAGTTTCGAAAACGCGATGGGTTGTGTTTCTACTGTGGTGACGCCTCTCATGCTATTTCAGTCTGCCCTAAGCGGGGAAGACGTTTTGCACGCTCAGTTGTCTTGGGTAGTGTTCAGACTAAATTTCTGTTGACTGTTACCCTGATTTGCTCCTTGTCCACATTTTCTGCTCAGGCCTTTGTTGATTCGGGAGCAGCTATTAACCTGATGGATTTTGATTTTGCTAAACGTTGTGGGTTTCCCTTGATACCCCTACGGAAGTCTATCCCCCTACTGGGGATTGATTCTACCCCTTTGGCTGAGAATAAACCCCAGTTCTCTACTCAGGTGATAATGAGGGTTGAACCTGATCATCAGGAGAGTTGCAAATTTTTGGTGCTGTATAATCTGCATGACATTATTGTACTAGGTTTCCCTTGGTTACAGTCTCATAATCCTGTTTTGGATTGGAAATCTGTGTCTGTAACCAGTTAGGGCTGCCAATGTGTTAATGCCAGCACTCCTGTTTTTTCTGCCTCTCCCCAGGCTCAGGATGTTCCTGACTTTTTGACTGATTTTTCTGATGTGTTTAGCGAAAGTAAATCTGCATCCTTGCCCCCCCATAGGAGCTATGACTGCGCTATTGAATTAGTGCCTGGTAGTAAATTCCCTAAAGGTCGCCTTTTTAACTTGTCTGTACCTGAACATGACGCTATGCGGTCTTATATCAAGGAGTCATTGGAGAAGGGTCATATCAGACCATCCTCTTCACCCTTGGGTGCCGGTTTTTTCTTTGTGGCCAAAAGGATGGTTCATTAAGACCATGTATTGATTATCGTCTCTTGAACAATATCACTGTGAAATATCAATATCCGTTACCCTTGATTTCTGACCTGTTTTCCAGGGTGAAAAGTGCTACTTGGTTTACCAAGCTTGACCTCAGGGGGGCGTATAACCTTATTCGCATTAAGCACAGGGATGAATGGAAGACGGCATTTAATACCCCAGAGGGGCATTTTGAGTACCTAGTGATGCCCTTTGGGCTCACTAATGCTCCTTCCGTCTTCCAGTCCTTCATGAATGACATTTTCAGGGATTTTGTGGATAAATTTCTGATTGTTTATTTGGATGATATCTTGACTTTTTCCAATGACTGGGACTCTCATGTGAAACATGTTCGGACTGTGTTCCAGATTTTGAGAGAGAATGCTCTGTATGTGAAGGGATCAAGTGTCTTTTTGGCGTACAGAGGATCTCATTTCTGGGATTCATTTTGTCCCCATCTGTTATTGAAATGGACCCGGTCAGGGTTCAGGCCATCTGTGATTGGGTCCAACCTACTTCATTAAAGGCTCTTCAGAGATTCTTGGTTTTGCCAATTTTTATCGTAAATTTATTTGTAATTTCTCTGTTATTGTTAAACCATTGACTGATTTGACCAAAAAGGGTTCTGGTGTGGTGAATTGGCCTCCTGAGGCAGTCTCTGCGTTTCAGGAACTTAAGCAGAGATTCACTTCTGCTCCTGTTCTACGGCAGCCTGATGTTTCTCTGCCATTTCAGGTGGAGGTTGATGCCTCTGAAATTGGGGCAGGTGCCGTTTTGTCCCAAAGAGATCCAGAGACCTCTAAAAGTAACCCTTGTGCCTTTTTCTCTCGAAAATTTTCTCCAACTGAACGTAATTATGACGTGGGTAATTGGGAGTTATTGGCCATGAAGTGGGCTTTTGAAGAGTGGAGACATTGGCTGGAGGGAGCCAAACATCAGGTGGAGGTCCTCACAGACCATAAGAATCTGGTTTATCTGGAATCAGCAAAGCGACTTAATCCTAGACAGGCCAGTTGGGCCTTGTTTTTCACACGTTTTAATTTTGTGGTTTCCTTTCTTCCTGGCACTAAGAATGTTAAGGCGGATGCCCTCTCGAGGAGTTTCCTTGCGGACTCTCCTGAGTTATCTGATCCTGCTGCTATTTTGAAAGAGGGTGTAGTTCTTTCCGCCATCTCGCCCAATTTGAGACTGGCTCTGGAAAGGTATCAGGAGGATAAACCCGAGCGCTGCCCTATTGGGAAATTGTTTGTCCCAGACCGGTGGAAAAAGAGTGTGATGTCTGAGATTCATTGTTCCGCGTTGGCCGGTCATCCCGGAATTTTTGGTACCAGAGACTTGGTTAGTCGGTCCTTTTGGTGGCCTACTTTGTCTCGTGACGTCAGGGAATTTGTGCAGTCCTGCGGGACTTGCTCTCGCTCCAAGCCTTGCTCTCGCTCTAGTGGTTTGTTGATGCCATTGCCTGTGCCCAAGAGACCATGGACCCATATCTCTATGGATTTCATTTCCGACCTCCCTGTTTCTCAGAGAATGACCGTTATCTGGGTGATTTGTGATAGGTTTTCCAAAATGATCCATCTTGTGCCATTACCTAAGTTGCGTTCCTCCTCCGAATTGGTGCCTTTGTTCCTTCAGCACGTGGTTCGGTTACACGGCATTCCTGAGAACATTGTGTCTGACAGAGGAGTCCAGTTTGTTTCCAGATTTTGGAGGACTTTTGTTCTAAATTTGGTGTTCAGTTATCTTTCTCCTCGGCTTTTCATCCTCAGACCAATGGACAAACTGAGAGAACAAACCAGACATTGGAGACTTATCTGAGATGCTTTGTGTCTGCTGATCAATATGACTGGGTCTCTTTTTTGCCTTTGGCTGAGTTTGCTCTTAATAATAGGGCTAGCTCTGCCACTTTGATGTCTCCATTTTTCTGCAATTTTGGGTTTCACCCTCGATTTTCTTCGGGACAGACGGAGGCTTCTGTCTGTCCAGGTGTTGATTCTGTTGAGGAGCGTATGCAGCAGATTTGGGACCAGGTAGTGGAGAGGTTGTCCCTCTCTCAGGAGAGGACCCAGCGGTTTGCCAACCGGCATAGGACTGATGGTCCTCGGTTTGAAGTGGGGGACTTGGTCTGGTTGTCCTCAAGAAATATCCCTATGAGAGTTGCATCTCCTAAGTTTAAGCCTAGGTTCATTGGACCTTATAAGATCATGGAGATTCTTAATCCTGTTTCCTTTCGATTACTTCTTCCAGGGACATTTAAGATCCATAACGTGTTCCACAAGTCCTTATTGAAGAGGTTTGTCGAGCCAGTGGTTCCTATGGCTGCGCCTCCTGACCCTGTTTTAGTTGAGGGCAATCTGGAGTATGTAGTTGAGAAAATATTGAATTCTCGTTTTTCTAGACGGAAACTCCAGTATTTGGTTAATGGAGAGGTTATGGTCAGGAGGACAATTCTTGGGTGTTTGCTTCGGACATCCATGCTAGGAGACTGATCCGTCCGTATCACAGAGCTCATCCTGACTGACCTGGTTGCCCAAATGAGGGTTCGGTGACCCCTCCTCAAGGGGGGGGTACTGTTGTGAATGTGTTAGAAATGAATTCTGAGCCGAAGCTCCCTCTGATGGTTACAAACAGTACTGAACTATTCAATGAAGATTGTGAAGATTGGCAATCAGGAGTTACAGACTGGTCTTATAAAAGGGAGGTTCCCTCCCATCAAGGTTGCCGGTGATCAATTGTTCTTGTCTCAACTGTGGTTCCTGGTTCACTTGGAAGCTTGCTGATTCTTGCCTGCATCTTCTGCTAACAGATAAGATTTTTTCTGCTTTTATTTTTGTACTTGCTTTTTGCATTTTTCCCTGCACTTCTGTGGAGGTCAGCCAGGTCCCCTCCGGGGCTTGTGCTCCTCTCGGTTTATCTGAGCCACTGTTATTTGTTCATTTGCCTTTTCCAGTTTTTTTTCAGTGGCTGCGGCTTAGTTTTGTTACACCAGAGTACTAATTTAGGTGGTAGAGGTCGTGTGATCTCAGGTGTTTTTGCAATTAGTAGAGTTGGTATTTTGTTAGGGTTTTTGGGATTGCAGTAAGTGTCCTTCCTATCCTTTTCTTTCTAGGAAGATTGGGCCCCAACGTTTGCTCATACTATTTTCTGTCTGTGTCTGTATTCCTCTTGTCTAACCGCCATTACATGTTTGGGGGCTTTCTATGTTCTTTGGGGATCTGCTCCGGGGCAGTTAGCTTTCCTCTTTCTATCTTTAGGTGTAGTTAACCTCTCAGGCTGTGACGAGGCGTCTAGGACCAACTTAGGAACGCTCCACGGCTGCTTTTAGTTGTGGTGTTTAGTCAGGGTACTGCAATCCAGTAGATTCCAACCTCTCTGGTGTATTGCAGTTTTTGCCTGCTCTCCTCAGCTACCAAATCATAACACTTTCCCATGTTCCTGAATGGCCCATGTGAATTGCATTGTTTTCTGTTATGCTTCGCTCACCCATCTTCTTGTATCCATAATTGTACTCCATTCTTCTTATCTTTACCACACATCTGAGTGGTCTGTGTAACCCCTCCCCCCTTTTATGACCTTTGCTTAACTCTGTGCATCTGGCCTGGGCAGTCACACCCCACCTTTCACTCACACCTGATTGTCCTTAGCTGCACATTATTCAGTACCCTGGGTCTGCCCAGGCAAAGTCTGCGCCATCTATTTCAAAATCCATATTTCAAATTACAGATTTCTAATTACACTACTCTGAATTAGAATAGAATTGGACTGGAATTTGACTGTAAGGTAACGGACTATAACACCACTACAATGTTTCGGTTTCTTTTTACTATCACCCCCATACTACTTTATTTTTCTCTAACTCCTGTAATCCCCCACCTAGTAAGGAACTAGTCATTTCCCCCTGCATCCTCCCCAGCCATCTCACCTCTTCCTCAGAACTGTTCCTCCACATTCAATCCTTTTTCTCCAGACACACACGGCCACATTCATGTCCTATCCTGCTCCCACGTTCTAACGCTCTGTCTGCTACTCCTCATTGCTGGTGACGTATCCCAAATCCTGACCCTCCTCAACACATCACACACATCATTTCTAACATCCTGCCATGATCCTCTACACGTTTTTGCAACCATGACAACCTCATACCCATTCACCCAGCCCCTACTCCTCCGGTCCCCCTACTGGAGCTCTATGGAACGCACGCTCTGTCTGCAACAAACTGTTGTATATCCATGACCTCTTTACCACCAACAAACTCACCTTCCTTGCCATCACTATAACCTGGCTCTCTCCCTTTGACTCAGCCTCTCCAGCTGCGCTTTCCTATGGCGGATTCAATCTTTCTCACACCCCTCACCTCAGCAACAAATGTGGTGGAGGTGTTGGTTTGCTCCTGTCTGATACCTGCTCCTTTACCCTATTCAACTTCCACCCTCCACTACTATTCCCTCGTTAGAGGTGCACTCTGTCCGCATCTATTCCCGCTCCAACCTCCAACTGGCTGTCATCTACCGCCCACCAGAAATAGCCATCTCCACCTTTCTCGACCACTTCACCTGGCTTTCTCCATTTCCTCTCTGCTGACATCCCCACCATCATCATGGGTGGATTCAACATCCCCATTGACACTTCCACCCCGGCTGCCTCTAAACTTCTATCGCTCACGGCTTCCCTCGGCCTCACTCAATGGTCCTCTGCGGCCACTCACAAAGATGGTCACACGCTTGACCTCATCTTCACCCGCCTCTGTTCCCTTACTAATCTCACTAACTCCCCCTCCCCTGTCTGACCACAACCTACTGACATTCTCTTCCCTCTCCTCTAATACTGCGCAACCCCCACTCCACAAACTCGCTCACCCTCGCAGGAATCTCAAAACACCTCAATTTACAGACAGTTTCCCTTCATAACACAAATGCTGCTGCCCCTTTTTATAACACCACAATAACAGCCACACTTGATTCGGCCGCCCTCCTCACGCAGAGCAAAACTCGTACAATCAACAGGCAGCCCTGGCTGACCAAAGAACTGAGACGGGTTTCCAGGGCCGCTGAGCGGAGATGGAAGAGAACCCATTCTACCGAGCACTTCAACGCATACATGCAGTCCCTTGCCAGCTTCAAGTCCATACTCTCTGCCTGTTATGAATGTGCTAGAGATGGTTTCTGAACAGAGGCTCCCTCTGGTGGTTACAGACAGTGCTGAACCTTGCAGCGAGGAATGGCAATCTGGGATCGCTGACTGGACTGATATAAGGGAGGTTCCCTCCCATGATGGTCGCCGGTGATCAATTGTTCCTGTCTCAATTGTGGTTCCTGGTTCATTTGGAAGTTGCTGGAGTCTTGCATGCATCTGCTGCTTTCAGATAAGATATTTTCTGCTTTTCTTTTTGTGCTTGCTTTTTGCATAATTTTCTGCACTTTTGTGGAGAAGGTCAGCCAGGTCCCCTCCTGGGGCCTGTGCTCCTCTCAGTTTATCTGTAGCCACTGTTATTTGTTCATTTGCTTTTTCCTGTTTTTTCAGTGGCTGCGGCTTAGTTTTGTTACACCAGAGATCTGATTTAGGTGGTGGAGATCGTGTGATCTCAGGTGTTTTTGCAATCAGAAGAGTTGGTATTTTTTAGGGTTTTTTGTTGGATTGCAGTCAGAATTCTTTCCTGTACTTTTCTGTCTAGACAGATTGGGCCCCAGCATTTGCTCATTCTATTTTCTGTCTGTGTCCGTGCTTCTTCTTGTCTAACCGCCATTACATGTTTGGGGGCTTCCTATTTTCTTTGGGGATCTGCTCCGGGGCAGATAGCTTTCATCTTTCTGCCTTTAGGTGTAGTTATCTCTCAGGCTGTGACAGGCGTCTAGGATCAACGTAGGAACGCTCCACGGCTACCTCTAGTTGTGTGGTTAGTTCAGGTTACTGCAATCAATAGGTTCCGGCCTCTCTGGTGTATTGCCGTTTTTGCTTTTTTTTTCCTCAGCTACCGAAACATAACATCTGCCGCAAAACAAACTTACTTCTCATAGCTCATATCCTCCCTGTCTCACAACCTAAACAGCTCTTCAACACTTTCAATTCTCTACTCTGTCCCACAGCACCTCCTCCCTCTCCTCTCATTTCTGCTGAAGACTTTGCCTCCTTCTTTACGCAGAAGATCGATACGATCAGAGGAAGCTTTGGCCCGCAGCCCTCTAATGCCCCTCTTAGCCACTCAGCCCTGTTCTTCCAAAACCAGTTCTCCACCATGACAGAAGATCAGCTCTCCACCGTCCTGTCAAGATCACACCTCACACTTGCGCACTTGACCTGCTCCTGTCCCACCTCATCCCTAACTTTGCCACAGTCTTCATCCCAACTCTTACACACCTCTTCAACCTTTCACTTACAAATGGTGTCTTTCCTCATCCTTCAAACATGCCTCAATCACACCCATCCTCAAAAAAACCCTCCCTCGACCCATCCTCTGTGTCTAACTATCGTCCAATATCTCTTCTCCCTTACGCCTCAAAACTACTGGAACAGCATGTATTTCTTGAACTGTCCTCCTCCTGTTCCCTCTTTGACCGGTTACAATCTGGCTTCCGACCGCATCACTCAACTGAGACTGCCCCAACTAAAGTCATAACGACCTGCTAACCGCCAACAGCAAGCGACACTACTCTTTCCTCCTTCTCCTGGACCTGTCTTCTGCCTTCGACACCATGGACCACTCCCTCCTGCTCCAGATTCTCTCATCTCTGGGCATCACAGACTTGGCCCTATCCTGGATCTCATCATACCTAACAGACCGAACATTTAGTGTCTCCCTCTCACACACACCTCCTCACCTCGCCCCCTGTCTGTTAGTGTTCCTCAAGGCTGAGTCTTAGGACCCCTACTCTTCTTCATCTACACCTTCGGCCTGGGACAGCTCATAGAATCCCACGGTTTGCAGTATCACCTCTACGCCGATGACACGCAGATCTACCTATCTGGACCTAACCTCACCTCCTTACAGACCCAAATCCCACAATGTCTGTCTGCTATCTCAGCCTTCTTTTCTGCTCGCTTTCTCAAACTGAACATGGACAAAACAGAATTCATCATCTTTCCCCCATCTCACTCTACCCCCTCCACCAGACCTATCCATCAATATCAATGGCTGCTCGCTTTCACCAGTCCTGCACGCTCGGTGCCTTGGGGTGATCCTCGACTCTGCCCTCTCTTTCAAACCACATATCCAAGCCCTTGCCTCCTCTTGCCACCTCAAACTCAAAAATATTTCCTGGATCCGCGCATTCCTCAACATGAAACCACAAAAACACTAGTGCATGCCCTTATCATCTCCCGCCTCGACTACTGCAATCTCCCACTCTCTGGCCTCCCCTCTAGCACTCTGGCACCACTCCAGTCCATCCTACACTCTGCTGACCGACTAATCCACCTGTCTCCCTGCTATTCCCTGCCTCCCATCTATGCCAGGCCCTTTACTGGCTTCCTATTGCCAGAGGCTCCAGTTCAAAACCCTAACCATAACATACAAAGCCATCCACAACCTGTCTCCTCCATACATCTGTGACATGGTCTCATGGTACCTACCCGCACGCAACCTTCGATCCTCTAAAGATCTCCTTCTCTACTTCCCCCTAATCTCTTCTTCCACAACCGCATACAAGACTTCTCCCGTGCCTCCCCCATACTCTGGAACTCTCTGCCGCAACACATCAGACTCTCACCAACAACGGAAACCTTCAAGAAGAACCTGAAGACCCATGTGTTCTGACAAGCCTACAGCCTGCAATGATCCTCAGTCTACTAAACCACAGCACAACCAGTTTTACCCTCTCCTAGTGTATCCTCACCCATCCTGTAGACTGTGAGCCCTCGCGGGCAGGGTCCTTTCTCCTTCTGTACTTGTGTGTCCCTTGTCTTGCACATGTTTATTGTACTTGTCTATATTTCCCCTTTTCACATGTAAAATGCCATAGCGCCATGGAATAAAAGGCGCTATAGAAATGTATAATAGTAATAATAATGTACAACACGGAAGAATATTGTACAGCATGGAAGAATAGTGTACAAAACGGAAGAATAGGCTACAGCATGAAAGAATAGTGTACAACATGGTAGAATAGTGTACAAAACTGAAGAATAGTGTACAACACAAAAGAATAGTGTACAGCATTGAAGAATAGTGTACAACACGGAAGAACAGTGTACAAGACTGAAGAATAGTGTACAGCATGGAAGAATAGTGTACAAGACGTAAGAATAGTGTACAAGACTGAAGAATAGTGTACAAGACGGAAGAATAGTGTACAATATGGAAGAATAGTGTACAGCATGGAAGAATAGTATAAAACACAAAGAATAGGGTAGAGCATTGAAGAATAGTGTACAACATGGAAGAATAGTGTACAAGACTGAAGAATAGTGTAAAACACGGAAGAATAGTGTACAGCATGGAAGAATAGTGTACAACACATAAGAATTGTGTACAGCAGGTAAGAATAGTGTACAAGACGTAGGAATAGTGTACAAGATGTAAGAATAGTGTACAGCATGGAAGAATAGTGTACAAGACGTAAGAATAGTGTACAAGACTGAAGAATAGTGTACAAGACGGAAGAATAGTGTACAACATGGAAGAATAGTATAAAACACAGAAGAATAGTGTACAGCATGGAAGAATAGTATACAACATGGAAGAATAGTGTACAAGACTGAAGAATAGTGTAAAACACGGAAGAATAGTGTACAGCATGGAAGAATAGTGTACAGCATGGAAGAATAGTGTACAACATGGAAGAATAGTGTAAAACACAGAATAGTGTACAGCATGGAAGAATAGTGTACAAGATGAGAGAATAGCACAAGAGAGGCATTTATTAGATAATAGGACCCATCAGAGAAGTGTCACCTTGATGCGGTTGATGGGCTCACATGAATTGGCCAATTTATGCTCTAAGAACCTTCACTTTTGTAAGTAATTTTTTATTTATTTTTTTTTTACTTTTTATTACAGTTTACTCAGCAATTATGATAGATTTTGTGTTCGCATATTATTGGTCTCTACATTGAAGAACAATGTACAACATGGGAGAATAGTGTACAACACGGAGGAAAAATGTACAACAAGGAAGAACAGGGGTGGACGCACGTGCTGCTGTGCCCTCCACTATATGGTGTCTCTACCAGGTATGCATAAACTACCTTAAATGGGTATGCTTTTTGAGGAAGCGATATTAGTTGCGAAACGCGCGTTTGGGTACGTGGCTGAGGTTAAGGCAGGACAGAGCATCTATCATGGGTAATTAATTATCCCTTACTCCATTAATGTTAATTCCTATAGCAGCAATGCATAACGGAGGGAAATAATTGTATTCTGTGTATATTATCCTTATGGCTACTTATGCCTATATGCACAAACATGCAAAGAATTTCTCTAGTAGATCCTAGAATGGGATCACAAACTTCTTTTTACTGTCTCTCTAGCTGACATTTCATACCATTAATCCTGACCTTATCTTCGGCCCTTTTTTACACCCACGGAGGAAATCACGGCTTTCAGTTACTTATACTGTACATTAATTTTTTTTAATATAGTTTTCTGTAATTTTAATTTGGAAGTGATATTTATTTATGTGGAATAGTAAACTTTGATATATTTTATTGGCATTTTTTGGATTCATTTTTTCTCCTTAATTGTTATTAAGAAAAGAATGCAACATGGGAGAATAGTGCACAACATGGGAGAATAGTGTACAACATGGGATAATAATGTAGAACATGGGAGAATAATGTACAACATGGGAGAAGAGTGCACAACGTGGGAGAATAGTGTACAACATGTGAGAATAGTGCACAACATGGGAGAATAGTGCACAACATGGGAGAATAATGTACAACATGTGAGAATAGTGCACAACATGGGAGAATAGTGCACAACATGGGATAATAGTGCACAACATGGAAGAATAGTGCACAACATGGGAGAATAGTGCACAACATGGGAGAATAGTGCACAACATGGGAGAATAGTGTAGAACATGGGAGAATAATGCACAACATGGGAGAATAGTGCAGAACATGAGAGAATAATGTACATCATGGGATAATAGTGCACAACATGGGAGAATAGTGCACAACATGGGAGAATAGTGTAGAACATGGGAGAATAATGTACAACATGGGAGAATAGTGCACAACATGGGAGAATAGTGTACAACATGGGAGAATAGTGCACAGCATGGGAGAATAGTGCACAACATGGGAATAGTGCACAATATGGGAGAATAGTGCACAACATGGGAGAATAATGTAGAACATGGGAGAATAATGTACAACATGGGAGAAGAGTGCACAACGTGGGAGAATAGTGTACAACATGAGAGAATAGTGCACAACATGGGATAATAGTGTACAACATGGGAGAATAGTGCACAACATGGGAGAATAGTGCACAACATGGGAGAATAGTGTAGAACATGGGAGAATAATGCACAACATGGGAGAATAGTGCAGAACATGAGAGAATAATGTACATCATGGGATAATAGTGCACAACATGGGAGAATAGTGCACAACATGGGAGAATAGTGTAGAACATGGGAGAATAATGTACAACATGGGAGAATAGGGCACAACATGGGAGAATAGTGTACAACATGGGAGAATAGTGCACAGCATGGGAGAATAGTGCACAACATGGGAGAATAGTGCACAACATGGGAGAATAATGTAGAACATAGGAGAATAATGTACAACATGGGAGAAGAGTGCACAACGTGGGAGAATAGTGTACAACATGAGAGAATAGTGCACAACATGGGAGAATAGTGCACAACATGGGATAATAGTGCACAACATGGGAGAATAGTGCACAACATGGGAGAATAGTGCACAACATGGGAGAATAGTGCACAACATGGGAGAATAGTGTAGAACATGGGAGAATAATGCACAACATGGGAGAATAGTGCAGAACATGAGAGAATAATGTACATCATGGGATAATAGTGCACAACATGGGAGAATAGTGCACAACATGGGAGAATAGTGCAGAACATGGGAGAATAATGTACAACATGGGAGAATAGTGCACAACATGGGAGAATAGTGTACAACATGGGAGAATAGTGCACAGCATGGGAGAATAGTGCACAACATGGGAGAATAGTGCACAATATGGGAGAATAGTGCACAACATGGGAAAATAATGTAGAACATGGGAGAATAATGTACAACATGGGAGAAGAGTGCACAACGTGGGAGAATAGTGTACAACATGAGAGAATAGTGCACAACATGGAAGAATAGTGCACAACATGGGATAATAGTGCACAACATGGGAGAATAGTGCACAACATGGGAGAATAGTGCACAACATGGGAGAATAGTGCACAACATGGGAGAATAGTGTAGAACATGGGAGAATAATGCACAACATGGGAGAATAGTGCAGAACATGAGAGAATAATGTACATCATGGGATAATAGTGCACAACATGGGAGAATAGTGCACAACATGGGAGAATAGTGTAGAACATGGGAGAATAATGTACAACATGGGAGAATAGTGCACAACATGGGAGAATAGTGCACAGCATGGGAGAATAGTGCACAACATGGGAGAATAATGTACAACATGGGAGAATAATGTACAACATGGGAGAATAGTGCGCAAATAGTGCCCAACATGGGAGAATAATGCACAACATGGGAGAATAGTGCGTGTGTTGCTGTCTTTGGCATGGACGTATACATCGTCATAAGGATGAAGAGGATTTTTAATCTGATGACAGTATTTTGAAGAAAAATGTATATCCACATAATCTTGATAATTTTGGACCATATATTGACCTGGATACTAAAATAATTCAACTTATGTTGTTTTGTTTATATTATATACTATTTGATCTTGTTGTATAATGATATATGAGAATATTTACTGGGGATTCTTATGTTCGGAATGTGATATATAATAGATGTATTATGATCTTATTCATTGGTTATCTGAATATTTACTTATTATTGGTTTTAATGTAGATATTTAATTTATAATTTATGTTGTTTTGGTCTTATTATGTACTATCTTGATTATTTATCATATTATTTAATTTGTTGTCATTATTGATTTGCATGCATACGTTTGCTTTTTTCCTCTTTATTTACCTACTATCCAGCTTACTAGTATTATGCTTGCGCAGACGCGCTGTTAGCGTGCGCTGATCATCCCTTTGGTGCTGCGGGCACGGACGCGTTGCCGTGGTTATGGGAGCTGATGACGCATGTCCTCTCTCCCATCATGCGCGGTGCGCCCGGCGTGCGGCGTTAGGGGGAGGTGCATCACGCTGCTGAGCGCGCCGACTCGCAGGTATAGTTTCATCTCTATAATTCTCCCACGTTTGACTGCACACCTGCTAATCAAACGTCGGAGTCACTTTATGACATCCATGCGCCATCTCACAGCTTCACGTAGTTGGACACTGATTTTGGGCAGGTCCAATGATTTCAGCTGCACAGGCACTGATAGGTTCATATCCCTATCATACACTATATATATCTGGTGCCCCATACGTCTCACCATGCCTCCTGAAGAAACCAGGTACGGTGAAACGCGCGTCGGGGCTTAACTATCTTCCTGACTGGACCGTTAGTGTTCGTAACATGTCACAAGGTAAATAGAGATGTTATGCCTTTTATTTCAATGTAATCCTTTAATCTCTGTTTGCCTTTACTTAATATGGGATTAACTAAAATGGAATTGGAAATGCTTTTTTATGCGATTTAGCTATTACATGCACATGCTGTTTGCTATTAAATATTAGTGAACAGGATATCTGCTACTATTTCTGATTGATATATATGCTGGTGCAACTGGCCAGATTATCCGTACCCTTTTGTATATATTAGCAGATGTCCTGTCTATATGCATTCTCCCGTATACTTTTATAATTGTGATATTACGGGATTTATGCTGATGGTAGCAGGAATGGATTAACAGAATATCTGCTACTATTGTTAATAAATTTATATTGACTATATCATATTAGATTCATTACATCTGTTTATGTGCATTAGTAGATATCCTGCCTATATGCAGTTTTTTCCCATATGCCTATTTAATCATTACACTGCGGTCTAATACCAGGGCGATAGTTTTTTCTGTCTGGCTATATATAATTTTCATCTCTATTATTTGCCAAATCATGTTGTAATCATCTCACCTTTGTACTCCTTGTTTGTATTTTGATATTCTATTAATAAATATTTATATACTTTTCATAAAAATCCTCTCAATATTGTGGACTCATTATATTATATTATTCTGATACTTTTTAGTCCTATGTTTTGTTTTCTTTTTCGGTCTTTGTTATTATCAGCCCGAGAGGTTTTTCCGGTGGCTACGGATGTTGTTTTTGGGTGTTTAGCATGGGAGAATAGTGCACAACATGGGAGAATAGTGCACAATATGGGAGAATAGTGCACAATATGGGAGAATAGTGCACAACATGGGAGAATAATGTAGAACATGGGAGAATAATGTACAACATGGGAGAAGAGTGCACAACGTGGGAGAATAGTGTACAACATGAGAGAATAGTGCACAACATGGAAGAATAGTGCACAACATGGGATAATAGTGCACAACATGGGAGAATAGTGCACAACATGGGAGAATAGTGCACAACATGGGAGAATAGTGTAGAACATGGGAGAATAATGCACAACATGGGAGAATAGTGCAGAACATGAGAGAATAATGTACATCATGGGATAATAGTGCACAACATGGGAGAATAGTGCACAACATGGGAGAATAGTGTAGAACATGGGAGAATAATGTACAACATGGGAGAATAGTGCACAACATGGGAGAATAGTGCACAGCATGGGAGAATAGTGCACAACATGGGAGAATAGTGCACAATATGGGAGAATAGTGCACAACATGGGAGAATAATGTAGAACATGGGAGAATAATGTAGAACATGGGAGAAGAGTGCACAACGTGGGAGAATAGTGTACAACGTGGGAGATAGTGTACAACATGAGAGAATAGTGCACAACATGGGAGAATAGTGCACAACATGGGATAATAGTGCACAACATGGGAGAATAGTGCACAACATGGGAGAATAGTGCACAACATGGGAGAATAGTGCACAACATGGGAGAATAGTGTAGAACATGGGAGAATAATGCACAACATGGGAGAATAGTGCAGAACATGAGAGAATAATGTACATCATGGGATAATAGTGCACAACATGGGAGAATAGTGCATAACATGGGAGAATAGTGTAGAACATGGGAGAATAATGTACAACATGGGAGAATAGTGCACAACATGGGAGAATAGTGTACAACATGGGAGAATAGTGCACAGCATGGGAGAATAGTGCACAACATGGGAGAATAGTGCACAACATGGGAGAATAGTGCACAACATGGGAGAATAGTGCACAACATGGGAGAATAGTGTAGAACATGGGAGAATAATGCACAACATGGGAGAATAGTGCAGAACATGGGAGAATAATGTACATCATGGGGTAATAGTGCACAACATGGGAGAATAGTGCACAACATGGGAGAATAGTGTAGAACATGGGAGAATAATGTACAACATGGGAGAATAGTGTACAACATGGGAGAATAGTGTACAACATGGGAGAATAGTGCACAACATGGGAAAATAGTTTAGAACATGGGAGAATAATGTACAACAGCGTATTTTAAAGGATGATAAGACATACAAAAAATTGGACAGTGATCCCACTGACCAATTTACGCGTGAACTTAAAGAGTTGTTAACAAGAGGCCGTAATAACGGGCTACTAAGCAAAGAGGAATATGAATATATAGAAACACCATATCCCAGGACAGCCGTATTTTATCATTTACCAAAGATCCATAAAGATCAGGAACATCCACCGGGTCATCCCATTATCTCGGGTATTGGTAACCTGACCTCCAACTTATCTCATTATGTTGACTGTCACTTACAAAAATTGGTACCTAATTTACCTGCATATCTGAAGGACAGCAAACACATTTTTCAGATTTTAAATCAATTTGAATGGAAAAATGATTTTATTTTGGGAACACTAGATATCACATCATTATATACCGTTATCCAGCATGATAAAGGTACAGAAGCATTAGGATATTTTTTGAATAAATCTGGAAATGTTTCCCCAGATATGGTTGATTTTATTAAAGAATGTGCCCTTTTTATTTTAACACACAACTCTTTTAAACATGAAAACCACTACTACACCCAGCAATGGGGTACTGCGATGGGGACCAGGTTCGCGCCCAGTTACGCAAACCTCTATGTAGGTAGATGGGAGGACTTATACATATATCAGGAAGGTGTACTGCGCGCGGACCTGGTCCTATGGTTATGTTTTATCGATGATGTATTTTTTATATGGAAAGGGGGGTGGGAATCTTTGAATCTGTTTTTAAATGACTTAGGCCCCTTTCACACTTCCATTGTGTGACGTCCGCCCAAGTGTGAAAATTGCGGATCCGTCAGAAAAGTGTAAAAACGGATGTTAAAACGGATCAGTTTTCTGACGGATCCGCCAAGAAGTTTTCACCTGGTAATGATGAAATTTTCGTTCTGGAAATGTAAGACTGGACCGAGGAGAGAGAGAGAGAGAGAGAGAGACCCCGGACAGTTTTGGCAGCATTTTCAATCATTTTCTATGGAGGCGACGGATCCGCGGGCGGATTCCGTCAAAAACGGATGCCAGCGGATCCGCCGCCCATAGGGGGCCATTATACAAAATGGCGGATGCGGCGGATCCGCTGTAGTCCGCCAATTTGGCGGAGCAAAAAAACGTTGCATTGGACGTTTTTCTGTAATGACGGACGCCAATTTTTTGGCGGATCCGTCAAAAACGGACCTAAAGGACGACCATCCGTCAAAATCCGTCACTAATGCAAGTCAATGGGAAAAAACGGATCTGCCAAAAAAAAAATGGCGGATCCGTTTTTTTTTCACATTTTGACGGATTTTGACTGACGTCGCACGACTGAAGTGTGAAAGAGGCCTTAAATAAAAATGAGTTTTATTTGGAATTCAATGCCACTACTAGTATTGAAAAGGTACATTTTTTGGATTTAGATATATTCATTAAAGAAAGTACCATTCAAACGTGCACATATATGAAACCCACAGACTCTAATAGCTTTATTGCTACTAACAGCTGCCACCTTCCTAGATGGCTGTTAAATGTACCACGTAGCCAGTTCATGCGATTGCATCGAAATTGCTCGGATATATTTGATTTTGGGAAAGAGGCCGACACGCTTATTAGTAAATTCCTCAATAAAGGCTATGAAAAGAATTTTCTAATAAATATCAAAGAAAATATGAAAAATATCTCTAGAGAGGAAATTATTAACAATAATAAACCGCAAGTAAATGATTTATGTGTAACCTCAGGTCAAATATCGGTTCCTATTATTACACAATATAATTCTAATGCATATTTGCTCAGAAAAATTGTGAAAAAAACACTGGGGTTTTCTGAAGGACGATAAAATCATTGGGGACCAAATTGCTGAACACCCTAAATTTGTATTCAGAAAAGCCAAAGATCTTAATTATTTAATTGCACCTACAGTGCGCATTCCAACTAAGGCCTCTTTCACACATCCGTCTTTTTGTATCAGGCATGATCCGGAGTGTTGATAAAAAAACGGATCCGGTACCGGATGCGTTTTTTTACCATTGACTTTCATTATCGCCGGACCGTGCCTGATGTCATTGCGTTGTATCCGTTTTTGTCCGGATCCGGCGGAAATGTACATTCCGGCGGCCGGACAAAACGGAGCATGTAATGTTTTGTTTTTTTGCCGGAGCCACCTGATGTGCCTGAAGCGGCGCATCAGGCGGCCGGAAACAATAGAAGTCAATGGAACCAGATCAGACTTTTGCGCAATCCGGCAAAAGACTGATCCGGATTATGGAAATCAAGGTCTACTACTACTACTCCTACTACTACTACTACTACGACTACTACTACGACTACTACTACTACCACTACTACTACTACTACTAGTCCTACTACTACTACTACTACGACTACTACTACTACTACTACGACTACTACTACTACTACTACTACTACTACTACTACTCCTACTACTACTACTACTACTACTACTACTACGACTACTACTACGACTACTACTACTACTACTACTACTACTACTACTACTACTCCTACTACTACTACTACTCCTACTACTCCTACTACTACTACTACTACACTACTACTACTACTACTACTACTACTCCTACTACTACTACTACTACTACTACTACGACTACTACTACGACTACTACTACTACTACGACTACTACTACTACTACTACTACTACTACTACTACTCACTACTACTACTACTACTAACTACTACGACTACTACTACGACTACTACGACTACTACTACTACTACTACTACTACTACTACTACTACTACTCCTACTACTCTACTACTACTACTACTACACTACTACTACTACTACTACTACTACTACACTACTACTACACTACTATACTACTACTAGAACACAAAACCACCTGGGTGGAAAAGAGATGTACTAGTCCATATGTAAAATAGAAATCTTTATTAATTAATTAGACAGACGACACAAGTAGTGCAGAAAGGGGCAACCCACATCCAAGATGGATGTCAGCACTGCACACATTTAAGTTAAAAATACGACAAGGGCACAACACCCCCAATACCCTCAGAATTGTGCTATGACAAACAATTAAAGCAAAATGACATATATAATTAACATAAATCACTCAACACCTAGGACTAATGTTAAAGACAATGAGGCAGAAATTACTGCCCTAAATAGCCCACAAGCTCACCTATACATGCAATTCGAAGCATAGTAGAGAACAGCATAATTATCACAATAGATAAAACCTCCAACACATATATATACTGGTGGTCTATATTGAAACAAAAGAGGTCAAAATTGCTGCCCTTTTAATGAACTGCAGAATAGGCTCTGGGTGCGATATTGCAGAATGGGCTACAGTCGAGCGATATGCTGGTGTGTCATTTGTCAAAAGCTAATGAATATTCTAATAAGATTGTTAGCGAGCTGTGACATAAAAGACAATCTATTTCTGTGTAATGCACCTTATCAACAATGAAGGTCCGGATCAAGCCGGAAAAATCTATAACACAGAAACTGGCATATTACCTGGCAGCACAGAGAAGCAATGCACGAGTGTGGAGGGTGAAGGGGGGTGTGTGTGCGCACCCCAACGCACGTTTCGGTCCAATCCTTCTTCAGGGGGCCACACACACCTCCCTATCCGCGCTCCTTAAATACCTTATGATAGAGGAACTCGTCCCTCCAGACCGCGTCACAGACCTCCGGTCATGTGACCGGAAGTGATGTCACCTGCTTCCAGTGACGCGCACATCGTCATATCAACATGACGCCCCCTGGCGTCGGCGTCACAGCAATAGGCAGAATGATCTGCCATCGCCTGAAAGACGCCGAAAGCCAGAGAGCGGCATGTAAAAACATGACAGCGTGCGCGTGCCAGCAGGGGGCCTCACCGACCTACAACTATATCAAACATTTTTCATGAAGCGCTAAAATTGACATAATAACAACAGATATATATCTATAGATGGAAAGCAGAAAATCTTGAATTAACTTCTGCTGAAATCATTGCTGGTAGAGAGGCTTCTGGTATTCAATGATAGGAATTCTTATAACGGGTCCAAAATGGTAAGACATTCTCCTGTTCCTGGACTTCAATCATATAATGTTCTTAGTCCTCATATATAGAGAATGATTCGAGATGGAACTACTGGAGCACAGGGAGGCAAATTAGTGGAATAATAAAAACAATGTAAAAACAATAATATAAACACAATATGTGTGTCTGGCAACAACCATCAACACAGACAGGTGATCATAAGAATGGGGCATAACTTAAATGTTCATTGAGTCCCAGAGGTTGCACCGTATCGAGCAGCCATATCCATTTAGATTCAAGCTGTGCCAATTTCTTAGAAATCCGACCACCCCGAATGTTTACGTCAATCATGTCTATACCTCTCACTTTAAAACTGCCACCATCACACCCATGGTGGGTCCTGAAATGACGTGGGATGGTTTTTAAGAGATGAACCTCTTCTTGTGTGGCTGCCGCAAAAATTCCTAGAACATGTTCCCTTACACGCACCTTTAGTTGACGCGTAGTCATCCCCACATAAATCTTGTCACATGGACAGGTAGCAAAATAGATAACGTTAGTGCTAATGCAGGTAATTCGTTTGTCAATTTTAAAGGTGCGTGATCTCGAGGAATTGAAAAAAGAATCAGACTGTTGGATATTGCGGCAAGCCACACAATGACCACATGGGGCACAACCCTTTGTTTTCACAATGTCATCTAAAAAAGTCCTATGTGGAAGGCCAACATAGTGACTATGTACTAATAAGTCGCGCAAATTGCGTGACCTCCGTGGTGTGATGGCTACTCTATCGGGAGGAATCTCGATAGAACTGGGTCAGCTTTTAGAATATGCCACGACCTTTCTAAAACTTTTCTCATTGGGGGAATTGAGAATGGAAATTAGTGATAAATCTCACTATCCCTCCATCTTCTTTTTTCTGAGTTTTTATAGAGAAGGTCTTGTCTAGACGAGTGTTTAGCTCTATTGAACGCCTTTTTTATCATCCGTTTACTATATCCTCGTTCTAATAGGCGATTTTTTAACTCATCTGCCTGTTTGAGAAAATCCTCCTCAGTAGAGCAGAGTCTGCGTATACGTAAGAATTGTCCAGTTGGAACAGACTGGATGACATGTCTAGGATGGGATGAGGAGGCATGCAATAACATGTTGGAGGCCGTAGCCTTACGAAAAATATTAGTCTGAATCTCACTGCAGCAATCTCTTTTAATTTTGACATCAAGAAACTCAATTTCATTTGGATCCGCCACAAAGGTCAAGCGGATATTACGATCATTGTCATTTAGAGATCCTATGAATTCCTCAAGGTCTCCCACAGACCCCTGCCAGATCAAGAAAATGTCATCAATGTAGCGAGTCCAAGAAAGGACCCGGTCCATTGATGACATCCGATCTGACAGGAGTAGGTCCTTCTCCCACAGCCCCATAAAGAGATTAGCATAGGCGGGCGCATAAGACGCCCCCATTGCTGTCCCCTGGAGCTGTAGGTAGAAGGACCCCTTGAAGATAAAAAAATTATGTGATAATGCGAATTCCAGTAATTCCATGATCAATTGTCTAATTTCTATTGGAAGGGTGGATGTGGACAAAAAGAACTTAGTGGCTTTAAGGCCATCAATGTGCCTAATACTGGTGTAAAGTGATTCCACATCAGCTGTGGCCAGTATCATATCATTGTCCAAATGGAGACCATCCACCCTTCTAAGGAATTCACTTGTATCTTTCAAAAAAGATGGTAAGGTTTCAACCAAAGGTTGTAATTTAGAATCTATCCAACAATTGACATTCTCTAAATAGTTGCCTCGCCTGAAATGATAGGGCGTCCAGGAGGGGAGCGTGCGTCCTTGTGTACCTTGGGCAAGAGGTAGAGGGTCGCCACAGTCGGCTCATCCACCAAGAGGGCCTCGGCCAACTGCTTGGTAATGACCCCTCCATCTCTTGCCCTATGTACAATGTTTTTAAGTTGTGATGAATAGGCGGACAAGGGGTTGAAAGTAAGTTTCTTGTAACAAACACTATCGTTTAATTGACGATAGGCCTCTTTTTCATATCCCATTTTGGGCCATATCACAATGTTACCCCCCTTGTCCGCCTGTTTGAACACAACATCCGGTAAATCAACAAGGGTGCGTAACCTCCTCCTTTCCTCTACTGACAGATTGTCGTGACCAATATTTCTAGGAATATTGCGAAATTCTTTGGCCACGATCTGTACAAATAGATCTAAATTAGGGCAAGAGGAGAATGAAGGAAATTTCTTAGAACGAATCTGTATGGAGGGAGGAATCTTACCTCCTTCAGTTTCATTATGTTCGTTGGATAAATCTTCAAATGTTCTTATAGCTAATTGTTCTTCCTCTGTGGGAAACATTTCATGAAGATCAGAATTAAAAAAATATTTCTTAAACCACAATGATCGAGCAAACAAATGAAGATCCTTAGTGGCAGAAAAAGACATCAAAAGATGCCGCAGGAGAGAAAGACAGTCCTTTATTAAGGAGGGTTAAGTCAGCTTTGGAAAATTGATGTGTACTTAGATTAATTACCTTGTTATCAGGTTTATGATGATCAAATGATCTAAAATCTTGCCGTCTGTATGGATGGAAATTGCCGTTTCTTGGTCTTTTAGACCTGGCTCCTGATCTCGTGACCATATGTACATCAGAATTCTCAGATTGATCACTGATGGAAGATACTGATGAGCCTAATTCGGATCGTATTAATGTTTGACCTTTGATATTAGGTTTTCTCCATCCATAAATAGTCTCATTCTGGTAGTCCTTTAAATCTCGATTCAATTTAGTAGCTTGTGTGTTATGAATTTTTTTAACAATACCATCTACATCTTTTTCCAACTGATTGTTGAGATTTTAAAATTTCTCCGGCATATCATTAGTTTTCAATACATCATTAATTTTACTTATTTTATCCTCCAAATCCGAAATAATTTTAGAATTCAATTCGCAAAGCAATCTCATTAATTTATTGGAGCAATCATTGCATGCCTCTTCCCATTTAGATCTAATATCACTATCCTCCACAGGAAATGTGGGTATAGTGCGTATGCGCAAACCTCTGGGAATCAATTTTTTATCCAGATATTTATAAAGAAATGCTCTAGTCCACCAAATTTTGGTTCTTTTGATGACCATATTCCGATATTCCGTAGCTTGTTCATCCCATCCCTGATCACCCGTCTGTGTGGGTGTGTCACCCCCACTGCAAAAAACCTGGTCAATTTGAGACAGCCAAACTTTGTCCTTGGCCTTGAAGTCCATGTCTGGTGAAAGGTCTGTGCAAAACACAGCAAAAGTTAGATAATACACATATGACCAGAACCACCACATCCTAATAGCAACAATCAATTAAGCCCTATCCTGGGAAGCTAGGAGTGGATATGGAAATGTGTGGACACATCAATTGCTTATAGAACACAAACCACCTGGGTGGAAAAGAGATGTACTAGTCCATATGTAAAATAGAAATCTTTATTAATTAATTAGACAGACGACACAAGTAGTGCAGAAAGGGGCAACCCACATCCAAGATGGATGTCAGCACTGCACACATATAAGTTAAAAATACGACAAGGGGCACAACACCCCCAATACCCTCAGAATTGTGCTATGACAAACAATTAAAGCAAAATGACATATATAATTAACATAAATCACTCAACACCTAGGACTAATGTTAAAGACAATGAGGCAGAAATTACTGCCCTAAATAGCCCACAAGCTCACCTATACATGCAATTCGAAGCATAGTAGAGAACAGCATATTATCACAATAGATAAAACCTCCAACACATATATATACTGGTGGTCTATATTGAAACAAAAGAGGTCAAAATTGCTGCCCTTTTAATGAACTGCAGAATAGGCTCTGGGTGCGATATTGCAGAATGGGCTACAGTCGAGCGATATGCTGGTGTGTCATTTGTCAAAAGCTAATGAATATTCTAAGATTGTTAGCGAGCTCTGACATAAAAGACAATCTATTTCTGTGTAATGCACCTTATCAACAATGAAGGTCCGGATCAAGCCGGAAAAATCTATAACACAGAAACTGGCATATTACCTGGCAGCACAGAGAAGCAATGCACGAGTGTGGAGGGTGAAGGGGGGTGTGTGTGCGCACCCCAACGCACGTTTCGGTCCAATCCTTCTTCAGGGGGCACACACACCTCCCTATCCGCGCTCCTTAAATACCTTATGATAGAGGAACTGTCCCTCCAGACCGCGTCACAGACCTCCGGTCATGTGACCGGAAGTGATGTCACCTGCTTCCAGTGACGCGCACATCGTCATATCAACATGACGCCCCCTGGCGTCGGCGTCACAGCAATAGGCAGAATGATCTGCCATCGCCTGAAAGACGCCGAAAGCCAGAGAGCGGCATGTAAAAACATGACAGCGTGCGCGTGCCAGCAGGGGGCCTCACCGACCTACAACTATATCAAACATTTTTCATGAAGCGCTAAAATTGACATAATAACAACAGTTATATATCTATAGATGGAAAGCAGAAAATCTTGAATTAACTTCTGCTGAAATCATTGCTGGTAGAGAGGCTTCTGGTATTCAATGATAGGAATTCTTATAACGGGTCCAAAATGGTAAGACATTCTCCTGTTCCTGGACTTCAATCATATAATGTTCTTAGTCCTCATATATAGAGAATGATTCGAGATGGAACTACTGGAGCACAGGGAGGCAAATTAGTGGAATAATAAAAACAATGTAAAAACAATAATATAAAAACAATATGTGTGTCTGGCAACAACCATCAACACAGACAGGTGATCATAAATGGGCATAACTTAAATGTTCATTGAGTCCCAGAGGTGCACCGTATCGAGCACCATATCCATTTAGATTCAAGCTGTGCCAATTTCTTAGAAATCCGACCACCCCGAATGTTTACGTCAATCATGTCTATACCTCTCACTTTAAAACTGCCACCATCACACCCATGGTGGGTCCTGAAATGACGTGGGATGGTTTTTAAGAGATGAACCTCTCTTGTGTGGCTGCCGCAAAAATTCCTAGAACATGTTCCCTTACACGCACCTTTAGTTGACGCGTATCATCCCCACATAAATCTTGTCACATGGACAGGTAGCAAAATAGATAACGTTAGTGCTAGTGCAGGTAATTCGTTTGTCAATTTTAAAGGTGCGTGATCTCGAGGAATTGAAAAAAGAATCAGACTGTTGGATATTGCGGCAAGCCACACAATGACCACATGGGCACAACCCTTTGTTTTCAAATGTCATCTAAAAAAGTCCTATGTGGAAGGCCAACATAGTGACTATGTACTAATAAGTCGCGCAAATTGCGTGACCTCCGTGGTGTGATGGCTACCTCTATCCGGAGGAATCTCGATAGAACTGGGTCAGCTTTTAGAATATGCCACGACCTTTCTAAAACTTTTCTCATTTGGGGGAATTGAGAATGGAAATTAGTGATAAATCTCACTATCCTCCATCTTCTTTTTTCTGAGTTTTATAGAGAAGGTCTTGTCTAGACGAGTGTTTAGCTCTATTGAACGCCTTTTTTATCATCCGTTTACTATATCCTCGTTCTAATAGGCGATTTTTTAACTCATCTGCCTGTTTGAGAAAATCCTCCTCAGTAAAGCAGAGTCTGCGTATACGTAAGAATTGTCCAGTTGGAACAGACTGGATGACATGTCTAGGATGGGATGAGGAGGCATGCAATAACATGTTGGAGGCCGTAGCCTTACGAAAAATATTAGTCTGAATCTCACTGCGGCAATCTCTTTTAATTTTGACATCAAGAAACTCAATTTCATTTGGATCCGCCACAAAGGTCAAGCGGATATTACGATCATTGTCATTTAGAGATCCTTGAATTCCTCAAGGTCTCCCACAGACCCCTGCCAGATCAAGAAAATGTCATCAATGTAGCGAGTCCCAAAAAAGGACCCGGTCCATTGATGACATCCGATCTGACAGGAGTAGGTCCTTCTCCCACAGCCCCATAAAGAGATTAGCATAGGCGGGCGCATAAGACGCCCCCATTGCTGTCCCCTGGAGCTGTAGGTAGAAGGACCCTTGAAGATAAAAAAATTATGTGATAATGCGAATTCCAGTAATTCCATGATCAATTGTCTAATTTCTATGGCTAAAGAATTTCGCAATATTCCTAGAAATATTGGTCACGACAATCTGTCAGTAGAGGAAAGGAGGAGGTTACGCACCCTTGTGATTTACCGGATGTTGTGTTCAAACAGGCGGACAAGGGGGGTAACATTGTGATATGGCCCAAAATGGGATATGAAAAAGAGGCCTATCGTCAATTAAACGATAGTGTTTGTTACAAGAAACTTACTTTCAACCCCTTGTCCGCCTATTCATCACAACTTAAAAACATTGTACATAGGGCAAGAGATGGAGGGGTCATTACCAAGCAGTTGGCCGAGGCCCTCTTGGTGGATGAGCCGACTGTGGCGACCCTCTACCTCTTGCCCAAGGTACACAAGGACGCAGCTCCCCTCCTGGACGCCTATCATTTCAGGGCGAGGCAACTATTTAGAGAATGTCAATTGTTGGATAGATTCTAAATTACAACCTTTGGTTGAAACCTTACCATCTTTTTTGAAAGATACAAGTGAATTCCTTAGAAGGGTGGATGGTCTCCATTTGGACAATGATATGATACTGGCCACAGCTGATGTGGAATCACTTTACACCAGTATTAGGCACATTTGATGGCCTTAAAGCCACTAAGTTCTTTTTGTCCACATCCACCCTTCCAATAGAAATTAGATATTGATCATGGAATTCTGGAATTCGCATTATCACATAATTTTTTTATCTTCAAGGGGTCCTTCTACCTACAGCTCCAGGGGACAGCAATGGGGGCGTCTTATGCGCCCCCTATGCTAATCTCTTTATGGGGCTGTGGGAGAAGGACCTACTCCTGTCAGATCGGATGTCATCAATGGACCGGGTCCTTTCTTGGACTCGCTACATTGATGACATTTTCTTGATCTGGCAGGGGTCTGTGGAGACCTTGAGGAATTCATAGGATCTCTAAATGACAATGATCGTAATATCCGCTTGACCTTTGTGGCGGATCCAAATGAAATTGAGTTTCTTGATGTCAAAATTAAAAGAGATTGCCGCAGTGAGATTCAGACTAATATTTTTCGTAAGGCTACGGCCTCCAACATGTTATTGCATGCCTCCTCATCCCATTCTAGACATGTCATCCAGTCTGTTCCAACTGGACAATTCTTACGTATACGCAGACTCTGCTCTACTGAGGAGGATTTTCTCAAACAGGCAGATGAGTTAAAAAATCGCCTATTAGAACGAGGATATAGTAAACGGATGATAAAAAAGGCGTTCAATAGAGCTAAACACTCGTCTAGACAAGACCTTCTCTATAAAACTCAGAAAAAGAAGATGGAGGGATAGTGAGATTTATCACTAATTTCCATTCTCAATTCCCCCAAATGAGAAAAGTTTTAGAAAGGTCGTGGCATATTCTAAAAGCTGACCCAGTTCTATCGAGATTCCTCCCGGATAGAGTAGCCATCACACCACGGAGGTCACGCAATTTGCGCGACTTATTAGTACATAGTCACTATGTTGGCCTTCCACATAGGACTTTTTTAGATGACATTGTGAAAACAAAGGGTTGTGCCCCATGTGGTCATTGTGTGGCTTGCCGCAATATCCAACAGTCTGATTCTTTTTTCAATTCCTCGAGATCACGCACCTTTAAAATTGACAAACGAATTACCTGCACTAGCACTAACGTTATCTATTTTGCTACCTGTCCATGTGACAAGATTTATGTGGGGATGACTACGCGTCAACTAAAGGTGCGTGTAAGGGAACATGTTCTAGGAATTTTTGCGGCAGCCACACAAGAAGAGGTTCATCTCTTAAAAACCATCCCACGTCATTTCAGGACCCACCATGGGTGTGATGGTGGCAGTTTTAAAGTGAGAGGTATAGACATGATTGACGTAAACATTCGGGGTGGTCGGATTTCTAAGAAATTGGCACAGCTTGAATCTAAATGGATATGGCTGCTCGATACGGTGCAACCTCTGGGACTCAATGAACATTTAAGTTATGCCCCATTCTTATGATCACCTGTCTGTGTTGATGGTTGTTGCCAGACACACATATTGTTTTTATATTATTGTTTTTACATTGTTTTTATTATTCCACTAATTTGCCTCCCTGTGCTCCAGTAGTTCCATCTCGAATCATTCTCTATATATGAGGACTAAGAACATTATATGATTGAAGTCCAGGAACAGGAGAATGTCTTACCATTTTGGACCCGTTATAAGAATTCCTATCATTGAATACCAGAAGCCTCTCTACCAGCAATGATTTCAGCAGAAGTTAATTCAAGATTTTCTGCTTTCCATCTATAGATATATATCTGTTGTTATTATGTCAATTTTAGCGCTTCATGAAAAATGTTTGATATAGTTGTAGGTCGGTGAGGCCCCCTGCTGGCACGCGCACGCTGTCATGTTTTTACATGCCGCTCTCTGGCTTTCGGCGTCTTTCAGGCGATGGCAGATCATTCTGCCTATTGCTGTGACGCCGACGCCAGGGGGGTCATGTTGATATGACGATGTGCGCGTCACTGGAAGCAGGTGACATCACTTCCGGTCACATGACCGGAGGTCTGTGACGCGGTCTGGAGGGACGAGTTCCTCTATCATAAGGTATTTAAGGAGCGCGGATAGGGAGGTGTGTGTGCCCCCTGAAGAAGGATTGGACCGAAACGTGCGTTGGGGTGCGCACACACACCCCCCTTCACCCTCCACACTCGTGCATTGCTTCTCTGTGCTGCCAGGTAATATGCCAGTTTCTGTGTTATAGATTTTTCCGGCTTGATCCGGACCTTCATTGTTGATAAGGTGCATTACACAGAAATAGATTGTCTTTTATGTCACAGCTCGCTAACAATCTTATTAGAATATTCATTAGCTTTTGACAAATGACACACCAGCATATCGCTCGACTGTAGCCCATTCTGCAATATCGCACCCAGAGCCTATTCTGCAGTTCATTAAAAGGGCAGCAATTTTGACCTCTTTTGTTTCAATATAGACCACCAGTATATATATGTGTTGGAGGTTTTATCTATTGTGATAATTATGCTGTTCTCTACTATGCTTCGAATTGCATGTATAGGTGAGCTTGTGGGCTATTTAGGGCAGTAATTTCTGCCTCATTGTCTTTAACATTAGTCCTAGGTGTTGAGTGATTTATGTTAATTATATATGTCATTTTGCTTTAATTGTTTGTCATAGCACAATTCTGAGGGTATTGGGGGTGTTGTGCCCCTTGTCGTATTTTTAACTTATATGTGTGCAGTGCTGACATCCATCTTGGATGTGGGTTGCCCCTTCTGCACTACTTGTGTCGTCTGTCTAATTAATTAATAAAGATTTCTATTTTACATATGGACTAGTACATCTCTTTTCCACCCAGGTGGTTTGTGTTCTATAAGCAATTGATGTGTCCACACATTTCCATATCCACTCCTAGCTTCCCAGGATAGGGCTTAATTGATTGTTGCTATTAGGATGTGGTGGTTCTGGTCATATGTGTATTATCTAACTTTTGCTGTGTTTTGCACAGACCTTTCACCAGACATGGACTTCAAGGCCAAGGACAAAGTTTGGCTGTCTCAAATTGACCAGGTTTTTTGCAGTGGGGGTGACACACCCACACAGACGGGTGATCAGGGATGGGATGAACAAGCTACGGAATATCGGAATATGGTCATCAAAAGAACCAAAATTTGGTGGACTAGAGCATTTCTTTATAAATATCTGGATAAAAAATTGATTCCCAGAGGTTTGCGCATACGCACTATACCCACATTTCCTGTGGAGGATAGTGATATTAGATCTAAATGGGAAGAGGCATGCAATGATTGCTCCAATAAATTAATGAGATTGCTTTGCGAATTGAATTCTAAAATTATTTCGGATTTGGAGGATAAAATAAGTAAAATTAATGATGTATTGAAAACTAATGATATGCCGGAGAAATTTCAAAATCTCAACAATCAGTTGGAAAAAGATGTAGATGGTATTGTTAAAAAAATTCATAACACACAAGCTACTAAATTGAATCGAGATTTAAAGGACTACCAGAATGAGACTATTTATGGATGGAGAAAACCTAATATCAAAGGTCAAACATTAATACGATCCGAATTAGGCTCATCAGTATCTTCCATCAGTGATCAATCTGAGAATTCTGATGTACATATGGTCACGAGATCAGGAGCCAGGTCTAAAAGACCAAGAAACGGCAATTTCCATCCATACAGACGGCAAGATTTTAGATCATTTGATCATCATAAACCTGATAACAAGGTAATTAATCTAAGTACACATCAATTTTCCAAAGCTGACTTAACCCTCCTTAATAAAGGACTGTCTTTCTCTCCTGCGGCATCTTTTGATGTCTTTTCTGCCACTAAGGATCTTCATTTGTTTGCTCGATCATTGTGGTTTAAGAAATATTTTTTTAATTCTGATCTTCATGAAATGTTTCCCACAGAGGAAGAACAATTAGCTATAAGAACACTTGAAGATTTATCCAACGAACATAATGAAACTGAAGGAGGTAAGATTCCTCCCTCCATACAGATTCGTTCTAAGAAATTTCCTTCATTCTCCTCTTGCCCTAATTTAGATCTATTTGTACAGATCGTGGCCAAAGAATTTCGCAATATTCCTAGAAATATTGGTCACGACAATCTGTCAGTAGAGGAAAGGAGGAGGTTACGCACCCTTGTTGATTTACCGGATGTTGTGTTCAAACAGGCGGACAAGGGGGGTAACATTGTGATATGGCCCAAAATGGGATATGAAAAAGAGGCCTATCGTCAATTAAACGATAGTGTTTGTTACAAGAAACTTACTTTCAACCCCTTGTCCGCCTATTCATCACAACTTAAAAACATTGTACATAGGGCAAGAGATGGAGGGGTCATTACCAAGCAGTTGGCCGAGGCCCTCTCGGTGGATGAGCCGACTGTGGCGACCCTCTACCTCTTGCCCAAGGTACACAAGGACGCACGCTCCCCTCCTGGATGCCCTATCATTTCAGGGCGAGGCAACTATTTAGAGAATGTCAATTGTTGGATAGATTCTAAATTACAACCTTTGGTTGAAACCTTACCATCTTTTTTGAAAGATACAAGTGAATTCCTTAGAAGGGTGGATGGTCTCCATTTGGACAATGATATGATACTGGCCACAGCTGATGTGGAATCACTTTACACCAGTATTAGGCACATTGATGGCCTTAAAGCCACTAAGTTCTTTTTGTCCACATCCACCCTTCCAATAGAAATTAGACAATTGATCATGGAATTACTGGAATTCGCATTATCACATAATTTTTTTATCTTCAAGGGGTCCTTCTACCTACAGCTCCAGGGGACAGCAATGGGGGCATCTTATGCGCCCGCCTATGCTAATCTCTTTATGGGGCTGTGGGAGAAGGACCTACTCCTGTCAGATCGGATGTCATCAATGGACCGGGTCCTTTCTTGGACTCGCTACATTGATGACATTTTCTTGATCTGGCAGGGGTCTGTGGGAGACCTTGAGGAATTCATAGGATCTCTAAATGACAATGATCGTAATATCCGCTTGACCTTTGTGGCGGATCCAAATGAAATTGAGTTTCTTGATGTCAAAATTAAAAGAGATTGCCGCAGTGAGATTCAGACTAATATTTTTCGTAAGGCTACGGCCTCCAACATGTTATTGCATGCCTCCTCATCCCATTCTAGACATGTCATCCAGTCTGTTCCAACTGGACAATTCTTACGTATACGCAGACTCTGCTCTACTGAGAGGATTTTCTCAAACAGGCAGATGAGTTAAAAAATCGCCTATTAGAACGAGGATATAGTAAACGGATGATAAAAAAGGCGTTCAATAGAGCTAAACACTCGTCTAGACAAGACCTTCTCTATAAAACTCAGAAAAAAGAAGATGGAGGGATAGTGAGATTTATCACTAATTTCCATTCTCAATTCCCCCAAATGAGAAAAGTTTTAGAAAGGTCGTGGCATATTCTAAAAGCTGACCCAGTTCTATCGAGATTCCTCCCGGATAGAGTAGCCATCACACCACGGAGGTCACGCAATTTGCGCGACTTATTAGTACATAGTCACTATGTTGGCCTTCCACATAGGACTTTTTTAGATGACATTGTGAAAACAAAGGGTTGTGCCCCATGTGGTCATTGTGTGGCTTGCCGCAATATCCAACAGTCTGATTCTTTTTTCAATTCCTCGAGATCACGCACCTTTAAAATTGACAAACGAATTACCTGCACTAGCACTAACGTTATCTATTTTGCTACCTGTCCATGTGACAAGATTTATGTGGGGATGACTACGCGTCAACTAAAGGTGCGTGTAAGGGAACATGTTCTAGGAATTTTTGCGGCAGCCAACAAAGAAGAGGTTCATCTCTTAAAAACCATCCCACGTCATTTCAGGACCCACCATGGGTGTGATGGTGGCAGTTTTAAAGTGAGAGGTATAGACATGATTGACGTAAACATTCGGGGTGGTCGGATTTCTAAGAAATTGGCACAGCTTGAATCTAAATGGATATGGCTGCTCGATACGGTGCAACCTCTGGGACTCAATGAACATTTAAGTTATGCCCCATTCTTATGATCACCTGTCTGTGTTGATGGTTGTTGCCAGACACACATATTGTTTTTATATTATTGTTTTTACATTGTTTTTATTATTCCACTAATTTGCCTCCCTGTGCTCCAGTAGTTCCATCTCGAATCATTCTCTATATATGAGGACTAAGAACATTATATGATTGAAGTCCAGGAACAGGAGAATGTCTTACCATTTTGGACCCGTTATTAGAATTCCTATCATTGAATACCAGAAGCCTCTCTACCAGCAATGATTTCAGCAGAAGTTAATTCAAGATTTTCTGCTTTCCATCTATAGATATATATCTGTTGTTATTATGTCAATTTTAGCGCTTCATGAAAAATGTTTGATATAGTTGTAGGTCGGTGAGGCCCCCTGCTGGCACGCGCACGCTGTCATGTTTTTACATGCCGCTCTCTGGCTTTCGGCGTCTTTCAGGCGATGGCAGATCATTCTGCCTATTGCTGTGACGCCGACGCCAGGGGGCGTCATGTTGATATGACGATGTGCGCGTCACTGGAAGCAGGTGACATCACTTCCGGTCACATGACCGGAGGTCTGTGACGCGGTCTGGAGGGACGAGTTCCTCTATCATAAGGTATTTAAGGAGCGCGGATAGGGAGGTGTGTGTGCCCCCTGAAGAAGGATTGGACCGAAACGTGCGTTGGGGTGCGCAACACACCCCCCTTCACCCTCCACACTCGTGCATTGCTTCTCTGTGCTGCCAGGTAATATGCCAGTTTCTGTGTTATAGATTTTTCCGGCTTGATCCGGACCTTCATTGTTGATAAGGTGCATTACACAGAAATAGATTGTCTTTTATGTCACAGCTCGCTAACAATCTTATTAGAATATTCATTAGCTTTTGACAAATGACACACCAGCATATCGCTCGACTGTAGCCCATTCTGCAATATCGCACCCAGAGCCTATTCTGCAGTTCATTAAAAGGGCAGCAATTTTGACCTCTTTTGTTTCAATATAGACCACCAGTATATATATGTGTTGGAGGTTTTATCTATTGTGATAATTATGCTGTTCTCTACTATGCTTCGAATTGCATGTATAGGTGAGCTTGTGGGCTATTTAGGGCAGTAATTTCTGCCTCATTGTCTTTAACATTAGTCCTAGGTGTTGAGTGATTTATGTTAATTATATATGTCATTTTGCTTTAATTGTTTGTCATAGCACAATTCTGAGGGTATTGGGGGTGTTGTGCCCCTTGTCGTATTTTTAACTTATATGTGTGCAGTGCTGACATCCATCTTGGATGTGGGTTGCCCTTTCTGCACTACTTGTGTCGTCTGTCTAATTAATTAATAAAGATTTCTATTTTACATATGGACTAGTACATCTCTTTTCCACCCAGGTGGTTTGTGTTCTATAAGCAATTGATGTGTCCACACATTTCCATATCCACTCCTAGCTTCCCAGGATAGGGCTTAATTGATTGTTGCTATTAGGATGTGGTGGTTCTGGTCATATGTGTATTATCTAACTTTTGCTGTGTTTTGCACAGACCTTTCACCAGACATGGACTTCAAGGCCAAGGACAAAGTTTGGCTGTCTCAAATTGACCAGGTTTTTTGCAGTGGGGGTGACACACCCACACAGACGGGTGATCAGGGATGGGATGAACAAGCTACGGAATATCGGAATATGGTCATCAAAAGAACCAAAATTTGGTGGACTAGAGCATTTCTTTATAAATATCTGGATAAAAAATTGATTCCCAGAGGTTTGCGCATACGCACTATACCCACATTTCCTGTGGAGGATAGTGATATTAGATCTAAATGGGAAGAGGCATGCAATGATTGCTCCAATAAATTAATGAGATTGCTTTGCGAATTGAATTCTAAAATTATTTCGGATTTGGAGGATAAAATAAGTAAAATTAATGATGTATTGAAAACTAATGATATGCCGGAGAAATTTCAAAATCTCAACAATCAGTTGGAAAAAGATGTAGATGGTATTGTTAAAAAAATTCATAACACACAAGCTACTAAATTGAATCGAGATTTAAAGGACTACCAGAATGAGACTATTTATGGATGGAGAAAACCTAATATCAAAGGTCAAACATTAATACGATCCGAATTAGGCTCATCAGTATCTTCCATCAGTGATCAATCTGAGAATTCTGATGTACATATGGTCACGAGATCAGGAGCCAGGTCTAAAAGACCAAGAAACGGCAATTTCCATCCATACAGACGGCAAGATTTTAGATCATTTGATCATCATAAACCTGATAACAAGGTAATTAATCTAAGTACACATCAATTTTCCAAAGCTGACTTAACCCTCCTTAATAAAGGACTGTCTTTCTCTCCTGCGGCATCTTTTGATGTCTTTTCTGCCACTAAGGATCTTCATTTGTTTGCTCGATCATTGTGGTTTAAGAAATATTTTTTTAATTCTGATCTTCATGAAATGTTTCCCACAGAGGAAGAACAATTAGCTATAAGAACACTTGAAGATTTATCCAACGAACATAATGAAACTGAAGGAGGTAAGATTCCTCCCTCCATACAGATTCGTTCTAAGAAATTTCCTTCATTCTCCTCTTGCCCTAATTTAGATCTATTTGTACAGATCGTGGCCAAAGAATTTCGCAATATTCCTAGAAATATTGGTCACGACAATCTGTCAGTAGAGGAAAGGAGGAGGTTACGCACCCTTGTTGATTTACCGGATGTTGTGTTCAAACAGGCGGACAAGGGGGGTAACATTGTGATATGGCCCAAAATGGGATATGAAAAAGAGGCCTATCGTCAATTAAACGATAGTGTTTGTTACAAGAAACTTACTTTCAACCCCTTGTCCGCCTATTCATCACAACTTAAAAACATTGTACATAGGGCAAGAGATGGAGGGGTCATTACCAAGCAGTTGGCGAGGCCCTCTGGTGGATGAGCCGACTGTGGCGACCCTCTACCTCTTGCCCAAGGTACACAAGGACGCACGCTCCCCTCCTGGACGCCCTATCATTTCAGGGCGAGGCAACTATTTAGAGAATGTCAATTGTTGGATAGATTCTAAATTACAACCTTTGGTTGAAACCTTACCATCTTTTTTGAAAGATACAAGTGAATTCCTTAGAAGGGTGGATGGTCTCCATTTGGACAATGATATGATACTGGCCACAGCTGATGTGGAATCACTTTACACCAGTATTAGGCACATTGATGGCCTTAAAGCCACTAAGTTCTTTTTGTCCACATCCACCCTTCCAATAGAAATTAGACAATTGATCATGGAATTACTGGAATTCGCATTATCACATAATTTTTTTATCTTCAAGGGGTCCTTCTACCTACAGCTCCAGGGGACAGCAATGGGGGCGTCTTATGCGCCCGCCTATGCTAATCTCTTTATGGGGCTGTGGGAGAAGGACCTACTCCTGTCAGATCGGATGTCATCAATGGACCGGGTCCTTTCTTGGACTCGCTACATTGATGACATTTTCTTGATCTGGCAGGGGTCTGTGGGAGACCTTGAGGAATTCATAGGATCTCTAAATGACAATGATCGTAATATCCGCTTGACCTTTGTGGCGGATCCAAATGAAATTGAGTTTCTTGATGTCAAAATTAAAAGAGATTGCCGCAGTGAGATTCAGACTAATATTTTTCGTAAGGCTACGGCCTCCAACATGTTATTGCATGCCTCCTCATCCCATCCTAGACATGTCATCCAGTCTGTTCCAACTGGACAATTCTTACGTATACGCAGACTCTGCTCTACTGAGGAGGATTTTCTCAAACAGGCAGATGAGTTAAAAAATCGCCTATTAGAACGAGGATATAGTAAACGGATGATAAAAAAGGCGTTCAATAGAGCTAAACACTCGTCTAGACAAGACCTTCTCTATAAAACTCAGAAAAAAGAAGATGGAGGGATAGTGAGATTTATCACTAATTTCCATTCTCAATTCCCCCAAATGAGAAAAGTTTTAGAAAGGTCGTGGCATATTCTAAAAGCTGACCCAGTTCTATCGAGATTCCTCCCGGATAGAGTAGCCATCACACCACGGAGGTCACGCAATTTGCGCGACTTATTAGTACATAGTCACTATGTTGGCCTTCCACATAGGACTTTTTAGATGACATTGTGAAAACAAAGGGTTGTGCCCCATGTGGTCATTGTGTGGCTTGCCGCAATATCCAACAGTCTGATTCTTTTTTCAATTCCTCGAGATCACGCACCTTTAAAATTGACAAACGAATTACCTGCACTAGCACTAACGTTATCTATTTTGCTACCTGTCCATGTGACAAGATTTATGTGGGGATGACTACGCGTCAACTAAAGGTGCGTGTAAGGGAACATGTTCTAGGAATTTTTGCGGCAGCCACACAAGAAGAGGTTCATCTCTTAAAAACCATCCCACGTCATTTCAGGACCCACCATGGGTGTGATGGTGGCAGTTTTAAAGTGAGAGGTATAGACATGATTGACGTAAACATTCGGGGTGGTCGGATTTCTAAGAAATTGGCACAGCTTGAATCTAAATGGATATGGCTGCTCGATACGGTGCAACCTCTGGGACTCAATGAACATTTAAGTTATGCCCCATTCTTATGATCACCTGTCTGTGTTGATGGTTGTTGCCAGACACACATATTGTTTTTATATTATTGTTTTTACATTGTTTTTATTATTCCACTAATTTGCCTCCCTGTGCTCCAGTAGTTCCATCTCGAATCATTCTCTATATATGAGGACTAAGAACATTATATGATTGAAGTCCAGGAACAGGAGAATGTCTTACCATTTTGGACCCGTTATAAGAATTCCTATCATTGAATACCAGAAGCCTCTCTACCAGCAATGATTTCAGCAGAAGTTAATTCAAGATTTTCTGCTTTCCATCTATAGATATATATCTGTTGTTATTATGTCAATTTTAGCGCTTCATGAAAAATGTTTGATATAGTTGTAGGTCGGTGAGGCCCCCTGCTGGCACGCGCACGCTGTCATGTTTTTACATGCCGCTCTCTGGCTTTCGGCGTCTTTCAGGCGATGGCAGATCATTCTGCCTATTGCTGTGACGCCGACGCCAGGGGGCGTCATGTTGATATGACGATGTGCGCGTCACTGGAAGCAGGTGACATCACTTCCGGTCACATGACCGGAGGTCTGTGACGCGGTCTGGAGGGACGAGTTCCTCTATCATAAGGTATTTAAGGAGCGCGGATAGGGAGGTGTGTGTGCCCCCTGAAGAAGGATTGGACCGAAACGTGCGTTGGGGTGCGCACACACACCCCCCTTCACCCTCCACACTCGTGCATTGCTTCTCTGTGCTGCCAGGTAATATGCCAGTTTCTGTGTTATAGATTTTTCCGGCTTGATCCGGACCTTCATTGTTGATAAGGTGCATTACACAGAAATAGATTGTCTTTTATGTCACAGCTCGCTAACAATCTTATTAGAATATTCATTAGCTTTTGACAAATGACACACCAGCATATCGCTCGACTGTAGCCCATTCTGCAATATCGCACCCAGAGCCTATTCTGCAGTTCATTAAAAGGGCAGCAATTTTGACCTCTTTTGTTTCAATATAGACCACCAGTATATATATGTGTTGGAGGTTTTATCTATTGTGATAATTATGCTGTTCTCTACTATGCTTCGAATTGCATGTATAGGTGAGCTTGTGGGCTATTTAGGGCAGTAATTTCTGCCTCATTGTCTTTAACATTAGTCCTAGGTGTTGAGTGATTTATGTTAATTATATATGTCATTTTGCTTTAATTGTTTGTCATAGCACAATTCTGAGGGTATTGGGGTGTTGTGCCCCTTGTCGTATTTTTAACTTATATGTGTGCAGTGCTGACATCCATCTTGGATGTGGGTTGCCCCTTTCTGCACTACTTGTGTCGTCTGTCTAATTAATTAATAAAGATTTCTATTTTACATATGGACTAGTACATCTCTTTTCCACCCAGGTGGTTTGTGTTCTATAAGCAATTGATGTGTCCACACATTTCCATATCCACTCCTAGCTTCCCAGGATAGGGCTTAATTGATTGTTGCTATTAGGATGTGGTGGTTCTGGTCATATGTGTATTATACTACTACTACTACACTACTACTACTACTGACTACTACTATCTACTACTCTACACTACTACACTACTACTACTACTACTCTACTACTAGCTACTAACTACTACTACTACTACTACTCTACTACTACTACTACTACACTACTACTACTACTACTACTACCTACTACTACTACTACTACTACTACTACTACTTACTACTACACTACTACTACTACTACTACTCTACTACTACTACTACTACTACTACTACTACTACTACTACTACACTACTACGACTAACTACTACTACTACTACTCCTACTACTACTACGACTACTACTACTACTACTACTACTCCCTACTACTACTACACTACTACTACTACTACTTACTACTACTACTCACTACACTACATACGACTACTACTACGACTACTACTACCTACTACTACTAGACTACTACTACGACTACTACTACTACGACTACTACTACTACTACTACTACATTTTCCAGTGTCTCCAGGCATCCAAAACCCTCTTTTTCTGGGTTCAAAAGTTCAGGTCGGATCCAGCAAAAAACCGGATCCGTTGCATCAGTTTTTTGTTTCAGTGCCGGATCCGTCCCTTCAGGTGTTCGACGATCATGCCTGATACAAAAAGGCGGATGTGTGAAAGAGGCCTAAGCCTGGTAGGAATAATATGTGTGTCGGCCCTTTTAAGACATCTATAAAAGGTTTTTTTCCCATGCAAAAATGCAAAATGTGTAAAACCCTACAACTCACTAAACAAAAAACAGTCACCTCCCACAATGGCACACAATTTGATATTACCGACTTCATAAACTGTCACACTTCAGGAGTGATATATGTAATAGAATGTCCTTGTAAGAAAATGTATGTTGGACGTACTATACGCCCATTATGCAAAAGGATTGGAGAACATCTACGCAATATAAAGAATAATATAGACACACACCCTTTATCTAAGCACTTTAAGGCAGCACATAAAGGGTCGCTTAAAGATGTAAAAATTATGGGCATTAAAACTGTGGAAAAAGACTGGCGCAAAGGTGACTTTATTAGGCAAATGTCTAGAGAAGAAACCCGCTGAATTTTTGAGCTGGACACTTTAAAACCCCGAGGACTAAATACTGACATTGAACTGTTTGCTTTTAATTAACCCATTCCACCAAAAGATATAAAAACCCAGCTTGGTGCAAGCAGAGCCATCCCTGAGGAAGGAGAACGTTGTCTCCGAAACGCGTAGGAGACTGTTTTGGCTCTTACTGCACTCCGTAGCTGAAATCCAAAGTCACGTGACCGGAACAACGCTGACTAAGGAACTGTCGGCGTCTCATCACAGGCATCCACGCTGCAGCGCCGCAATGAGGGAGAGCTTGCTGCCGGCCGGGGCAGCTCTCCAGAACTACTACACGGATCCAGATCCTGTCAGCGCCTCTCTACAATTTAGAGATAAGTACAAATTAGGAGAAACTGCTTTGTAGTAACCCGGGCAGTAAGGAATCATAAGGTACATAGGGGTTATACACATATACTGTAACCCCCAACTGAGCACAAACTGACCTTCTTTGTAGATCTTATCTAGCACCATATATCTTGAGGACTGAATACCTCAATGCACTGCAGTTGAAGCACTTTCTGCACTTTAAAAGCAATCAACACTTGGAGAGTGCATCTAACCCTTATGCTCATTTGCACAGTTAAAGCTATTCTTGCACAATCTTCTGCGGAATTTGCACATATAATTGTTTTATTATATGCTACCTGTATTCCATTCGCTCACTCAGTGAATAATCTATTAGACCTCCGTTTGTATAAGGGCACATTTTAAAAGTGGTCACACAGGACACTTATTTATAATTTTATTATACTTCATTTTATTTATACAGTACTTATACCCAACATCAGTGAGCACTATTACATTAGGTATACTAGGAAGTGATTATATTCTTTCACTTGATTCAGCTCCTCAAGTCGACATCATCACTGATCATCTATCTGTCAAAAAGATCATCATTACAACACTCTCTGTGGAATTATTCTGAAGAAATACAGGTATGTGTTGCTGGATCAGTACTGTATGTCCTGTGTTGTTTCATAGCGCGAGTACATTTATTTATCTATCTATATAAAACGAAGAATAGTGTACAAGACGTAAGAATAGTGTACAGCATGGAAGAATAGTGTACAACATGGAAGAATAGTGTACAGCATGGAAGAATAGTGTACAACATGGAAAAATAGTGTAACAAGACGTAAGAATAGTGTACAAGACGTAAGAATAGTGTACAAGACGTAAGAATAGTGTACAACATGGAAGAATAGTGTACAAGACGTAAGAATAGTGTACAAGACGTAAGAATAGTGTACAAGACGTAAGAATAGTGTACAAGACGTAAGAATAGTGTACAACATGGAAGAATAGTGTACAAGACGTAAGAATAGTGTACAAGACGTAAGAATAGTGTACAAGACGTAAGAATAGTGTACAAGACGTAAAGAATAGTGTACAAGACGTAAGAATAGTGTACAAGACGTAAGAATAGTGTACAAGACGTAAAGAATAGTGTACAAGACGTAAGAATAGTGTACAAGACGTAAGAATAGTGTACAACATGGAAGAATAGTGTACAAGATGTAAAGAATAGTGTACAAGACGTAAGAATAGTGTACAACATGGAAGAATAGCGTACAAGACGTAAGAATAGTGTACAACATGGAAGAATAGCGTACAAGACGTAAGAATAGTGTACAGCATGGAAGAATAGTGTACAAGACGTAAGAATAGTGTACAAGACGTAAGAATAGTGTACAAGACGTAAAGAATAGTGTACAACATGGAAGAATAGTGTACAAGACGTAAGAATAGTGTACAAGACTGAAGAATAGTATACAGCATAAAAGAATAGTGTACAACATGGAAGAATAGTGTACAAGACGTAAGAATAGTATACAAAATGGAAGAATAGTGTACAAGACGTAAGAATAGTGTACGACATGGAAGAATAGTGTACAACATGGAAGAATAGTGTACAACATGGAAGAATAGTGTACAAGACGTAAAAATAGTGTACAAGACGTAAGAATAGTGTACAAGACGTAAGAATAGTGTACAACATGGAAGAATAGTGTACAGCATGAAAGAATAGTGTACAACATGGAAGAATAGTGTACAAGACGTAAGAATAGTATACAACATGGAAGAATAGCGTACAAGACGTAAGAATAGTGTGCAAGACGTAAGAATAGTATACAACATGGAAGAATAGTGTACAAGACGTAAGAATAGTGTACAACATGGAAGAATAGTGTACAACATGGAATAATAGTGTACAAGACGTAAGAATAGTATACAACATGGAAGAATAGTGTACAACATGTAAGAATAGTGTACAACATGGAAGAATAGTGTACAAGACGTAAGAATAGTGTACAAGACGTAAGAATAGTGTACAAGACGTAAGAATAGTGTACAACATGGAAGAATAGTGTACAGCATGAAAGAATAGTGTACAACATGGAAGAATAGTGTACAAGACGTAAAAATAGTATACAACATGGAAGAATAGTGTACAAGACGTAAGAATAGTGTACAACATGGAAGAATAGCGTACAACATGGAAGAATAGTGTACAACATGGAAGAATAGTGTACAACATGGAAGAAAAGTGTACAAGACGTAAGAATAGTGTACAAGACGTAAGAATAGTGTACAAGACGTAAGAATAGTGTACAACATGGAAGAATAGTGTACAGCATGAAAGAATAGTGTACAACATGGAAGAATAGTGTACAAGACGTAAGAATAGTGTACAACATGGAAGAATAGTGTACAAGACGTAAGAATAGTGTACAACATGGAAGAATAGTGTACAACATGGAAGAATAGTGTACAGCATGGAAGAATAGTGTACAGCATGGAAGAATAGTGTACAAGACGTAAGAATAGTGTACAGCATGGAAGAATAGTGTACAACATGGAAGAATAGTGTACAACATGGAAGAATAGTGTACAAGACGTAAGAATAGTGTACAAGACGTAAGAATAGTATACAAGACGTAAGAATAGTGTACAAGATGTAAGAATAGTGTACAAGACATAAGAATAGTGTACAACATGGAAGAATAGTGTACAGCATGAAAGAATAGTGTACAACATGGAAGAATAGTGTACAAGACGTAAGAATAGTGTACAACATGGAAGAATAGTGTACAAGACGTAAGAATAGTGTACAACATGGAAGAATAGTGTACAAGACGTAAGAATAGTGTACAACACGGAAGAATAAGAAACAAATATC